>JAJIBD010026183.1:0-31923 GCA_021461705.1 Cryptotis parvus | reverse complement strand
CATTCAATGTTTATGGCTAATTAAGCAGATTAAGTTTTGTAGTTCCTAGTTCCTGCTCCTTGGGGTTATGTCCTCAGGGTCACAGTGGAAGCCCAAGATGGCTTTATTTTTCTAAGATGGAGTCCCTTATGTCCAGTGGCTTGTTTTGCTTACTTGAGCCTCTAAGATAGATGAGCATGAAATAAAACATTTTTTAATTATGACAGTTTTTAGGAAGGGGAAGGAGGGGGAAAGAAAGAGAGAGAGATTATACATCTTAAGAGGGAGTTGCGGGTGACACTTGTGCTTAGGCACAACACATGCTCAGTCATGTGGGCTCAAGCAGCACATGGGCTCAGGCAACATATGTGCCTCTTCCCTTAGTTAGGATGATTTTTATAGGTTTCTTCCCAAGCTACTCTTATATGGGGGTTTCAACCTAGGCTGAGGTTTGTTGCTAGGGTCATTGCCAAGGAGAATAGATTTTGGGAGTGATCTTTGAAAATCTCCTTTTTTTGACCCCTGTCCTGCTGTGTCTTTGTCCTTGAATGTAACAGGATTAAGGGCTGGGCAGAGCCCAGTGTCCTCAAGACACTTGATCCAGTGTCCTTGATCCAGTGTCCTTAAGATCTATTGATAGTGAAGCTCTTATCAAGTTCCTTATCCAAAAGATGACTCTGGACAGCCTTAGGGCTAGCTTATTCCCAGAAAGTCATTGTCATGTGGGGCCCTGCTGTCTGCCTGTCTCCATCAGTAGGATAAAAGAAAGTTATCTTGCCTCATGCTGTTTTAGCTCATGTCTGTATGGCAGTTTGTAGGCATGATAAAAGATTGATGTTCATGCTTGCTGCAGTACACTATTGCCCAGAGCCTTTGTACCTTGCCTGGAATTGCCTCCTGCAGTCCACTTGGCTTTATGTGGCAGTATATCTTACCATGTATTCTATGTTAGCTGGTATAAATATTTTCTCTCATGCTACCACAATCATCATGGGACTAGATAGATCTTGCCAGTATATTTACCTGGTCAAATTGGATCTCTAAGTAATTAGACCAGAGATAAATGCTCTTTGCCTCCAATCAATCAAGCGTGGCTTTCTAATAAGTCTAAAGGCTAATAAACAAAACAGCTATGAGAGTAAAGGTGAGAATCTTGTGAAGGCTTGGAGAAATATATACTTGGTTGTAGAATATCCACTGGAACAGATACAGTGGGGGGCCCTTCCCCCACTCTACATAGGATCTTCAGTAACACTTCCAAGGCAGATCTTTCCTTGGACAATAGAAACATTTCAATGGGGCTAGGTGAGGTCCTAGGAGAACTTGCCTGAGGTGACTTGACTGTTACTGCTTCCCATTGATGTGGGTCAGTCTGGGCTGAAAAGTTGTAAAAGCTATAGCCTCCTTTTGTTTTTGTTTTCTTTTTTTTTTTTTTAAATTTTTTACTATACCACCGTGAGACATACAATTACAAAGGTGTCCATAATTGGTTCTTGGTAACATAATATTCCAGCACCCATCCCTCCACCAGTGCCCCATTTCCACCACCAATGTACCCCACCCTCCTACCCCACCCCAGGCTGCCTTAATAGCAGGTAGCCCTGTTTCCTCTCTTTCTCTCTCTGTCTCTCTCTCTGTCTCTGCATCTCTCTCCCTCTTCTTTTACACATTGTGGATAGCCGTGCAGATATTTAGAGTTTATCACTTTCCAAGTCTTTTCCCTTTTTAACCTTCTGCCTTTTTTCCTTCTTCCTCTGCCTCCTCCTCCTCACTTGTTTCTCTTCCCTTAGCACGTGATAGTGGCTGTCTTGGCCTAGGAGTTTAAACTTACTGGGGTTTCCTGTTACTGGATTGTATACCAGAACCGGTGAGACTAAAGCCTTTTAAAACTGCTGGACTCCTGAGTTTTCATCCATTCCCCACTGGCTTTGGAGGTAGAAGGGAGCGGCGTTTCCTGATATCGTTGGGGATTCCACTGGCTCCCGACAGATGGTTAATTCAAAGGAAGCTATACGAGAAATTTTAAGGCAATTTCCAAGACATGTGAGGAATTTATGGGGAAATGAATGTAGGTAATTCAGAGCAGGTGAAGGGTAAAGAAACTCAACAACACCACTTAGCTTTTGAGAATACCAATGAAGATTGTCAGGTGATTTTGTGCCCTTTCATATAAAGCAAAGATGTCATGGGTATTTAAAAGCACGTCGGAACATTGGCTCAATTAAACATAAGGCATGCTATTGGGGCCTATGCACTACAGAGGCAGGCTCAGAATAATCTCCACAGAAACCCAGAACACTCTCAACTACACTTTACCCCACCAATCTGGACCTACAGAGCTACAATCAATAGATGAATTGCTATGAGATTGCTGCTTTGGATATCCAGCACTGGACCAATGCCCCTATAAATTAAAATTTGGAATAAAAGAGCCTATCCTGCCAGTCACTGAAGGTTTACTCCTAGGGGAGAAGCAGTCTGAATAGTAAGTGAATAGCTGTTCATGTCAGGGTAATAGAATGATTATTCTGGAGAAATAATAATTGTTATTTCAGCACCAACTGTTTGGAGTTTTGAAAAGGGACATTGTGTTGGGAAACAATGGGGGTCCCCAACAATATTGAGGAACAATTTCCCTTTTATCTCAAGGACCTTTTATCTCAGACAGACAAACCTCGAGTTGAGCTCAGCTGCAATAATAAAACAAACTCTGCTACTATAATCCAAGATAATAGGATTCCCTGGACCTCTAGTTCATGGTCAGAACTCTGAGCATGCACTTGGGTCCAGGTCTCTCTCCACCAAACTGGATGATTATACCTCAAGTCAGTACCCTTTATATATCCAAAAGTCATAATCCTTTCTTCAGGGAGGGTAGCATCAACAAAGACCAACTAATCAGCTTTTTGGGTGTAGATGTAGGTTGATGCCACACTTTTTTTTAAGTCTAAACAAATTTTTATTCCAGAGGCTTAGTCCCTTCCTCTGAGATTATCTCTTATGTCAAAATACTGGAGAGAGAGAGAAGGCTGGTATAAAGAAATACATGCCACTTTTTTAAAGAAATACATCATAATGGATGTATATTCATGGGGAGAATCACATCATAATTTCATGATCTTCATGCAATCTAGATGATACTCACAATGTCCTCCTTATTCCTTTTCTGCACCAGGGTCATTCTGAGTGTCTGAAGGCAAACTAGCATGATCTTTGATCCGAAAATGTAGTCTCAATGTAGCCAGGGTGGTGATCGCTTGGGGATTGGAGATCCCCTAATTCTAATTGTCCCACACTGGGACCAGTGCATGTTAAAAGGAATTGTGCCCAATCTAGATAGCATTAAAATCATAGTAGAAATTATAATATATTTCAAAAGTTATTAATTTAGAGTCATAATGAGCTCCTGTAACTGCCACACTGTTTAGACAAAAGAGAGATCTCATTAGCATGAGCTCTGGCTTAAACTGAAAGTAGTTTAAACAGAAAAGATTCCAAGCTAGATAGGCCTTATCATCCAACAACATTGCCCAACTCTTATTATTTGCTTTATTATGTCTGGCCACTGCAATCATCCTAAGATTAGAGGTTTCCATTATACTAACCCCCTAGCAGCCTCTGCTGATCATGTGGTAGCCTTTACCTCTATATTACAAAGTATGATTGCCCACTTATACCCTATGAAATTTATGGGGAGTTTGACACAGGTGCAGATATTTCTATTATCTCTTCCTATATTGACCCCATACCTGGGCCTTGCAGGAGATACTTTGTAGCCTGCATGGAGTAGGTACTTTGCCTTCTTCTTCTGTCTGACAGAGTTCTAGGCGACTAAAAAGCACTGCCCTGAGGAGCCAGCTTCCAGCCCTATGTAGCCCCCATAGCCCTGACTGTATGGGGTCGAGATGTACTCATATGAACAGTGGCATGCTCATTTCATTATTCCTCCATCATTACCTCTATGGCTCCTAATTCAGAGGCCATGATTTTTATTATTGGGTTCATTGTGGTTTAGTGCTGCCATCCCTGCATTCAGTGGAAGTCCCACAATACGGTTGGACACTGCTGTGGCCCCTCAACAATGTGAAGTTAAGGACACTGGTAGATTTGATAGAGGAATGGCTTAAGTTAGGACATAATGAAACTTCATTTTCAGAGTGGAATTATTCTGCCTTTGTTATACAAAAGAAATTGGGCAAATGGCAATTGTTGATTGACTTGATGTTAATCCTACCATGGTTCCTATGGGCTTCCTGAAACCCAGACTTCTCCCCAGCAGCAATTCCTAAAGACTGGCCACTGGTTGTAATAGATCGAAAAGACTTTTTTATAACATGCCTCTCCACCTGGATGACCTTCCAACATTTTGCATTTTCTGTTCAAAGGATGATTCTACCCCAAGGGATGACTAACTCACCTACCATGTGTAAATATTTTGTTAATGTGGCAAGATTTCCCCATGTTTATATTATTTACTATATGGATATGTTTTTTTGCATGTTCTAATGATGAGAGCTTCAGAGATTATATGAGGATGTGATGACATGTTTGCAGGTGGCTGATTTACAGATTGCCATAGAGAAATCTGTACAGCATTCAGATACTGCTTTTATATGAATATTTGGGTATAAGAATGCTTAGCAACTTATAAGAAAAAAGGTTTGTGATATATATGACAGGTATATGGAAAAGTTGATTGGTTTGAAGATGATGTATACACAATCTAACCTACTACTCTTTTAGAGCCAAGTCTACTCCCACAAGCAGTGATTCCTAAGAATTAGATAAAATTTCTTTATGACCAAACTTGCCAGTTTTATATTAATGAAACACTTTGACCCATTCCCATTTACCACCTAGATGGGTCAGATCTACAGCTGAAACATATTGATTGACAAACTGTATCTGTGTGAATGTGTGTATGTGTGGTGACTACCTTTATGCTTGTAGTCAATTCTTATGTCTGTCTGTGTTGGATCCAAGCTATTGCCCTACTTCTCCCTTCTTGACCACTACCACATCCCAGATTCATTATTTTTCCTTTTAAATCTCACTACTTTTATGGCTCAGTATCCCTTGTACCCTGGAGCACTTCACTCCTCCCTCATACCCTTTTTAGCATCATATTCCTGGAATAAGAGGACTTCCATCTACATGTGATTTGCTCCTGTTCCCCCATCATGCATGGGAGTGCATTGTGACCAGAATAATGACATTGATAATTGTTTTTTGAATTAGCCCTTGCCCAAGTACTAATCTCGGCCCAGCACCTACAGAAAATCATTGACACTTGCATTGTCTCCTTGAGTACTCTAACAGCAGATTACCTCTTTGATTACTCCAGAATCAACCTACCCTGGACTTGCTCTCCAACAGACTAGGGGGATGTGTGTATTTTCTTATATGCATATCTTGGGGAAACAATACTGTTACTTTACCTATGACTCAGGGATAGTGGATTGCAACCTAGTTGCGTCCCTTGGTGCCCCAGTAGTACTCTGTGTACTTTATTCTTTTTTCCCCATAGACTGAGTAAACTGAGAGGTCTTGCAGAAAGAAAGGAGTTTCCATCCATTAGACCTAGGAACTCAATTTGAACATTGCAGATGGATTCTAAACCCTGAACGTTTGTCATAATTACCTGACTTATGCTTAAGTTGCTCTGAGACTGGCCACACACTCAAAATATGGGTCCCACCTAGGGCGGTGAATGGAACTGAGGCACCTTGGAGACATGGAACCAGAACAAGCTTCTTGTCATCCTAGGCAACAACTTGGGACTTGAGAGAGCCCAAGAACTCCAAGTACAATGTCTTACAACTACAGCTATTAATAAAAAGAAGATGAGGGAAAGGGAAGCCTTTACTTCCCGAGGACTCAGAAGAAGGATCCTCTGGGTAAGGCAAACTAAAGACTGGCCTGAAGCCTGCAGTTGAAATGTATAAACAAATTTTTTCCTTGGAAATGCTACCCAGCTCTAAATCAAATCTTGGTTAAAAGTTTTTATCCCAGATTTTTCCCGTATTCATGCAAAATAACAGCCTCTTACAGCACTTGACTGATAAGTTCTGGGGATCATGCCTTTTGAGGAAGATAAACATGGCTTATCTAGCCCTTCTAAAATTTTTTGTGTCCAACAAACCATCTCAATTTTTGTTTAACAAACAGGAAAAGGGCACACATAGCTAAACACATTAAGCACACACACTGCACAGAAGCACACACCCTGTTGTAATATCCTCTTACATCCTACTTGATTGGCTGACACAGAGTTTATATCCTTCTCTCACCCAATTTAAATATCCCTTTTCCACCTAAGAGAGGAGCTATTCTCTAGAACTGCTTCATGCAAGTTTCTTTGCGAGTGCTCTGCTCGCTCAGGATCTGACCTCACAAGAGATATCAACAGGGGAGAAAGAGAGAGCTATGTTTTTAAGTCAATAAGAGCTTGAAATAACAGGTAAGCAAGCAAACAAGCAAGCAAAGCAAAGACAAAGATTGATACATGTTCAAGGGAGAGCACAGGCTCGGAAAGCAAGCCCCTAAAAGTTTTCAAGAGAAGGCAATATTCATCCAATATTTTTTCCTAGGAGTTCTCTGCCTATGTAAAAGTTGAATATGGAAAAAAGAAAGTTAATCTGGGCATTGTCACAGGAATTACACTGCTGATGATCTCATAATCTCATCCCTTACATTGTTGATAATAATGGTAGCTTCTTCTTTCTGAGGGGTCACCATTTTTGGGAGGTGGGAGGGGCTTAAGTTTCTGCATTTGAGTGATGCTTCAGCTTTTCCTCTCCAAAGAGCTCAGGATCTGTTTGGAAATGGGATGTGGTCTCCATGCCTTTGCGCTTACTTCAGGCCTCTGTAATTTCTTTTTGAATTTAATTATTTCCCCAAAGTATATTACTGTACCTCCTTATCTATCTGCCTGAAAAACATAGAACTGAATGTCAAGGAAATTTGGAATAATTGCATATCACTAGCACTATCACTGTCCTCCCGTTGATCATCTATTTGCTCAAGCAGGAACCAGATATCTCCATATGTCCTGTATCATGCTAGTAGAGCCCAAGGGCATCTGTTCCTCCAGGAACATAAAGAGCCTCAAACCATTACATTAGGTCATGGGAATGAAATAATATAAATGTTACCAGTATTTGGCATATTAAATACAACACAACAAGCTTACAAGGATTGCCGTGCAGGTGCCATACCCTTGTAGTCACCTCTACATATAGCATTTATAGATGAACCGCATGGCTGCTAGTGGCCATGAGAGACAGACTGTGATAGGCTATTGCTGGGTGGATTCTTCCGAGAGGGAAGTCTGGAAAATGGCAGCCCGATGGAGTGGGGGGGGTCATCTGGCTTGTTGTGCAGCACTGCTGGGGTGGCGAGTCAGGGCTAGAACCTGCCATCCCTCCTGAGCACCTCGTGAACAGTTAGGCACAATGAGAGCAAGTAGCAGATCTGCCCCATGTCTGTAAGTCTCTGGATCAGCATACCTGGGCTGGATTGAAAAAAAACTGCTGCAGGGTGGGTGTCCGATGATCGGGCTGTGATAGGCTGTCCCTGGGTGGAGTTCTGATGAGAGGGAAGTCTGAATGTGGAAAATGGCAGCTAATGGAGTGGGGCGCTCACCTGGCTTGTTGTGTGGCTCTGCTGGGGAGGCGAATCAGGGTTGGAACAGGCCATTATCCCGGCTCCTCGAGAGTGGCTGGGCACAGTGAGAGCAAGTAGCAGCTCTGCCCCATGTCTATAAGTCTCTGGACCAGCATAACTGGGCCTGATTGAAAAAAAACTGCTGCAGGTTGGAGTATCGAAGATGCAGGCTGTGATAGGCTGTCGCTGGGTGGAGTTCTGGACAAGAGGGAAGTCTGTATGTGGAAAATGGCAGAACGATGGAGTGGGGAGTCATCTGCCTTGTTGTGCTGCTCTGCTTGGCTAGCAGGTCAGGGCTAGAACCCGCCATGCCTCCCAGACGCCTTGTAAGTGGCTGGGTATAGCGAGAGCATGTGGAAGCTCTGCCCCCATGTCTGTAAGTCTCTGGATCAGCATACCTGGGCCGGATTGAAAAACAGTGATGCAGGGTGGGTGTCGATGATCCTGGCTGTGATAGGCTGTCACTGGGTGGAGTTGTGACCAGAGGGAAGTCTAGATGTGGAAAATGGCAGCCCGATGGAGTGGGGAGGGTCATCTGGCTTGTTGTGCAGCTCTGCTGGGGTGGCGGGTCAGGGCTAGAACCCGCCATCCTTCCCGGATGCCTCGTGAGTGCCTGGGCACAGCGAGAGCAAGTAGGGGCTCTGCCCCATGTCTGTAAGTCCCTGGATCAGCATACTTAGGCTCGATTGACAAAAAACTGCTGCAGGGTGGTTGGCGATGATCCGGGCTGTGATAGGCTGTCGCTGGGTGGAGTTCTGACAAGAGGGAAGTCTGGAGGTGGAAAATAGCTGTGAGATGGAGGGTGGGGTCATCTGTCTTGTTGTGCAGCTCTGCTGGGGTGGCAGGTCAGGACTAGAACCCGCCATCCCTCCCTGGCACCTCGTGAGCTGCTGGGCACAGCGAGAGCAAGTAGCAGCTCTGCCCCATGTCTGTAAGTCTCTGGATCAGCATACCTGGGCCAGATTGAAAAAAAATTGCTGCAGGGTGGGTGTCGATAATCCGGGCTGTGATAGGCTGTCACTGGGTGGTGTTCTGACGAGAGGGATGTCTGGATGTGGAAAATGGCAGCCCGATGGAGTGGGGGGTGTCATCTGCCTTGTTGTGTGGTTCTGCTGGGGTGGTGGTTCATGGCTAGAACCCACCATCCCTCCTGGGTGCCTTGTGAGGGGCTGGGCAGTGAGAGCAAGTAGGAGGCTCTGCCCCATGTCTGTAAGTCTCGGGATCAGCATACCTGGGCTGGATTGAAAAAAAACTGCTGCAGGGTGGGTGTTGATGATCTGGGTTGTGATAGGCTGTTGCTCTGTGAAGTTCTGACGAGAGGGAAGTCTGGATGTGGAAAATGTGGCCCGATGGAGTGAGGTGTCATCTGTCTTGTTGTGACGCTCTGCTGGGGTGGCAGGTAAGGGCTAGAACCCGCCATCCCACCCGAGCGTGTCCTTGAGTGCCTGGGTACAGCAAGAGCAAGTAGGAGCTCTGCCCCATGTCTGTAAGTCTCGGGATCCATACCTGGGCGGATTGAAAAAAAAACTGCTGAAGGTTGGTTGATGATGATCCGGGCTGTGATAGGCTGTCGGGGGTGGAGTTCTGACAAGTGGGAAGTCTAGATGTAGAAAATGGCAGCCCGATGGAGTGGGAGGGATCATCTGCCTTGTTGTGTGGTTCTGATGGGGTGTCGGGTCAGGGCTGACACCCGCCATTCCTCCCAGGCGCCTCATGAGTGGCTAGGCACAGCCAGAGCAAGTAGCACCTCTGCCCCATGTCTGTAAGTCTCTGGATCAGCATACCTGGGCCGGATTGAAAAAAAATGCTACAGGGTGGTGTGTTGATGATCCGGGCTGTGATAGACTGTCACTGGGTGGAGTTCTGATAAGAGGGAAGTCTGGATTTGAAAAATGGTGGCCCGATGGAGTGGGGGTCATCTGCCTTGTTGTGCGGCTCTACTCGGGTAGACGATCAGGGCTAGAACCCGATATCCCTCCTGGGTGCCTCGTGAGTGGCTGGGCACAGCAAGAGCAAGTAGCAGCTCTGCCCCATGTCTGTCAGTCTCTGGATCAGAACACCTGGGCGGATTGAAAAAAAATCTGCTGTAGGGTGGTTGACGATGATCCGGGCTGTGATAGGCTTTCTCTGGGTGGAGTTCTGATGAGAGGGAAGTCTGGATGTGGAAAATAGTGGCCCGATAGAGTGGGGCCATCATCTGTCTTTTGTGTGGCTCTGCTGGGGTGGCGGGTCAGGGCTAGAACCTCCCATCCCTCCCGAGCGTGTTGTGAGTGCCTGGGTACAGCGAGGCAAGTAGGAGCTCTGCCCCATGTCTGTCTCTTGATCAGCATACCTGGGCCGGATTGAAAAAAAACTGCTGCAGTGTGGTTGGCGATGATCCAGGCTGTGATAGGCTGTCGAGGGTTGGAGTTCTGACAAGAGGGGAGTCTGGATGTGGAAAATGGCGGTCCGATGGAGTGGGGTGACATCTGGCTTGTTGTGCGGCTCTGCTGGGGTGGCGTGTCAGTTATGAAACCCGCCATCCCTCCCGTGGCGCCCTGTGAGGGGCTGGGTACAGCGAGAACAAGTAGCAGCTCTGCTTCATCTCTGTCAGTCTCAGGATCAGTATACTGGGCTGGATTGAAAAAAAACTGCTGTAAGGGTGGGTGTCAATAATCCGGGATGTGATAGGCTTTTACTGGGTGGAGTTCTGAGGAGAGGGAAGTCTGGATGTGGAAAATGCGGCCCAATGGAGTGGGGGGTCATCTGTTTTGTTGTGCGGCTCTGCTGGGGTGGCTGGGTCAGGGCTAGAACCCCCATCCCTCCCAGGAGCCTCCTGAGTGCCTGGGCACAGCGAGAGCAAGGAGCAGGTCTTCCCCAGTGTCTGTAAGTCTCTGTATCAGCATACCTGGGCCAGATTGAAAAAAAACTGCTGCAGGGTGGGTGTTTAGTGATCCGGGCTGTGATAGGCTGTTGCTGTGTGGAGTTCTGACCAGATGGAAGTCTGTATGTGGAAAATGGCGAACCCGATGGAATGGGGTGCTCACCTGGCTGGTTGTGTGGCTCTGCAGGGGTGCCAGGTCAGGGCTAGAACCCACCATCCCTCCCCTGGAGCCTCGTGGAGCTTCTGGGCACAGCGGAGAGCAAGTAGCAGCTCTGCCCCATGTCTGTAAGTCTCTGGATCAGCATACCTGGGCCGGATTAAAAAAAAATGCTGCAGGGTGGGTGTTGATGATCTGGGCTGTGATAGGCTGCCCCTGGGTGGAGTTCTGACCAGAGGGAAGCCTGGATGTGGAAAAATGGCGAAACGATGGAGTGGGGTGGTCATTTGCCTTTTTTGTGCGGCTCTGCTCGGGTAGCGAGTCAGGGCTTGAACCTGCCATCCCTCCCGGGCACCTTGTGAGTGGCTAGGTACAGCAAGAGCAGTAGAATTCCTGCCCCATGTCTGTAAATCTCTGGATTAGCATTCCTGGGCCAGATTGAGAAAAACTGCTGCAGGGTGGGTGTCGATGATCTGGGCTGTGATAGGCTGTCCCTGGGTGGAGTTCTGACAAGAGGGAAATCTGGATGTGGAAAATGGCGGCCCAATGGAGTGGGGGGTCATATGCCTTGTTGTGCGGCTCTGCTGGGGTGGTGGGTCAGGGCTAGAAATCGACATCCCTTTTGGGCACATCGTGAGCACCTAGGCACAGCGAGAGCAAGCAGCAGCTCTGCACCATGTCTGTAAGTCCCTGGATCAGCATATCTGGGCCGGATTGAAAAAACTGCTGCATTTTGGGTGTTGATGATCCGGGCTGCGATAGGCTGTCGCTGAGTGGACTTCTGACAAGAGGGAAGTCTGCAGGTGGAAAATAGCGGCCCGATGGAGTGGTGGGGTCATCTGGCTTGTTGTGCGGCTCTGCTGGGGTGGCAGGTCAGGGCTAGAACCCACAATCCCTCCAGGGTGCCTCTTGAGGGCCTGGGCACAGCAGAGCAAGTAGCAGCTCTGCCCCATGTCTGATCCATGTCTGGATCAGCATACCTGGGCCAGATTGAAAAAAAACTGCTGGTGGGTGTTGATGATCCGGTGGTGACAGGCTGTTGCTGGGTGGAATTCTGACAAGAGGCAAGTCTGGATGTGGAAAATGGCGGCCTGATGGTGTGGGGGGGTCATCTGGCTTGTTGTGCGACTCTGCTGGGGTGACGGGTCAATGCTAGAAACCACCATCCCTCCCAGGCACCTCGTGAGCGCCTAGGCACAGCCAGAGCAAGCAGCAGCTCTTCGCCATGTCTGTGAGTCGCTGGATCAGCATACCTGGGCCGGATTGAAAAAACTGCTGCAGGGTGGGTGTTGATGATGCGGGCTATGATACGCTGTCACTGGGTGGAGTTCTGAGGAGAGAGAAAGTCTGGATGTGGAAAATGGTGGTCCGATGATGTGGGGGGGTCATCTGGCTTGTTGTGCGGTTCTGCTGGGGTGGCAGGTCAGGGCTAGAACCGCCCATCCCTCCTGGGCGCCTCTTGAGTGCCTGGGCACAGCGAGAGCAAGTAGCAGCTCTGCCCCATGTCTGTAAGTCCCTGGATCAGCATACCTGGGCTGGATTGAAAAAAACTGCTGCAGGGTGGGTGTCGATGATCCGGGCTGTGATAGGCTGTCGCTGAGTGGAGTTCTGATGAGAGGGAATTCTGGAGGTGGAAAATGGCGGCCCGATGGAGTGGGGGTGCGTATAATTGCATATAGTTCCTGTATAATTTCTTTGGGGAGAAGTATTGGTTTCTTCCAAAAGCTATTCTCTATTTGCTTCCCTCTCAGAAAACAGTTCTGTTCTCTCTTGAGCATGAATCTCTTTCTTTCTTCTCATGCCCCCCTAAATTATTTTCAACAAAGTCTACTTATCTTCATTAAAAAATCAAGGCGTTTTTTAAAAAATTCAAACATTGGGCAGAGCTGCTACGTGTTCTCCCTATGCCCAGCCGCTCACGAGGCACCCGGGAGGGATGGCGGGTTCTAACCCTGGCCCGCCATCCCAGCCCGGCCTCACAACAATCCAGATAACCGCCCCACTCCATGAGGGCCGCCATCTTGCACATTGGACTTCCCTCTCCTCAGAACTCCACCCAGCAGCAGACGAGCCTATCACAACCCAGATCATTGACACCCACCCTGGAGCAGTTTTTTTTTTTCAATCTGGCCTGGGTATGCTGATCCAGAGATTTACAGACATGGGGCAGAGCTGCTACTTGCTCTCCCTGTGCCCAGCAGCTCACGAGGCGCCCGGGAGGGATGGAGACTTCTAGCCCTGGCCTGCCACCCCAGCAGGGCCTCACAACAAGCCAGACGACCCCCACTCCATGAGGGCTGCCATCTTGCACATCGGACTTCCCTCTCGTCAGAACTCCACTCAGCAGCAGAGGGGCTTATCATAGCCCAGCTCGCGTGGCTATAAGTGGCAGTTCATCAATAAATGCTGTATTTAGAGGTGATTACAAGAGTATGCCACCACACAGCAAGCCTGGCAATTTTCCCGTGTCATATTTTATATGCCAAATACCAGTAACAATTATATTGGGTCAGTTCCATGACCTAATATAATTGTCTGAGCCTCTTTGTGTTCCTGGAGCAAGCAGATGTCCTTGGGCTCTGCTAGCGTGAGACAGGACGGACGTATGAAGATATTACTGGTGCCCGCTCGAGCAAATAGATTTTGAACGGGAAGATAGTGACTAATATTGTTTATTTTATATTCAGTAAAGAGTAAAGAAAAGTATGTAAAATGTTTTCAAATAATAAAAAAAATAAGTTATGGGATCCCTACTAAAGTATCTTTTGCAAATAATTAAATTTAAGAAGCAATTACCTAAGTTGCCCAAATGCATGAAGACTACATCCCTTTGACAACAAATTCTGAGCTCTTTGCAAAGGAGAAACTGAAGCACTACTAGATATAGAAATTCAAGGTCATGAGAGAAGGGTATACTTCAGAAATGAGAAACTAAAGATCTTTGAGATTATGAGAAGACAATAGTGCAAGGGATGAAATTATTAACATAATGCAAGACTCTCCCTGTGACAAGTTTTGCCCAAATTAATATTTATATATACAGAGAACTTTGTGTTGTTGTTTAAGTTCATTGAGCCTGGTGGGCATCTATGTAACTTTCCCATTAGATTTTCTGTGATCCAGGGCTGATACTGGGCTGACAGTGCTATGAAACTGAGCTATAGAGCTTGAACGATTTGGTTGATTGGCATTTTGAAGAGGGTTAGTTGTGGAGCTGGGCTGGTTCTGTGTTGCTGGGGTGTGTGTGTCAGGTGTGGCTGTGGACTTCTTTGCCCTCACGCAGAAAGGGGACTTTGGCATACCCATTCAGAGAAGGCGCTAGGGTTTTTTACCAAATCTACCAGGAAAGATTTTTGTGGCATCATGTTCTTTTAGTTGAGGGGCATGGCTATTTTTATGTTGGACAGTGTTAGGTTCTTTTCCCCATGTTTTGATTTTTTGTTTTCTTGTTATGTTTCATAAGTGCTTTATTTATCTTAGATACTAAGCCTACAGTTGAATGGTGGGCAGATATTCACTCAGCTTGTGAAATGTCTTTTATATTTTGGTCATTGTTTCTTTTGTAGTGCAGAAGGTCCTTAATTTGATGTGGCCCTTAATCTGTTTATATTTGCTTCCATTTGCTTGGCCAATGGCATAGAATCATTGAAAAGTGCCTCTATATTTGATGTCATGAAGTGTTCTTCTTAGGTTTTCCCAATATAGTTTATGGGCACAGGTCTGTTATGGAGTTCTTTAATTGACTTTTGTGTATGGTGTGAGATAAGGGTCTGAGTTAACTTTTTTGCTTGTTTGTGGGGGCCATACCCAGCAGTGCTCAGGTTCTTACGCCTGGCTCTGCACTCAGGAATTACTTCTGGCAGTTCTTGGAAGACCATATGGGATGCCAGGGATCAAACCCATGTCAACCATGTTCAAGGCAAGTGCCCACCTGTTGTACTATGTCTATAGCCCCAGTTAACTTTCTTTTCTCTATAGCCCAAGTAAACTTTCTTTTTCCTCTTGTTTTCATCTTTTCCCTCTTTTTAACATATGACTGATCAGTTTTTCCAGAACTATTTGCTGAAGAGACTTTTCTCTCTCCACTTCATACTCTGAGTTCAAAAAACCAGGTGACCATGTAATGGGGCTCTTAGTTTCTACCCCACTGGTTTGAGGGTTTGTGCTTATTTTAGTTTGTGCTCACTGCCTTATTTCCTGTTGCTTTACAATATAATTTAAAGTTGGGGAAAAATGCCTTCCATATTTTTCTTGGATTGCTTTTTTTTAATTTATAATTCTATTAAAAAATAATTCTATATAAGTCCCAGCAGCATTTGGTCTATATTCATGGGTGTTTTTATAGAAACTGCTAAATTTGTATATTGCTTTGAGCAGGATTGTCCTTGTTAATCCTTTTTGACAGGGGATGTAATTTCATTTCCTTTTCCTTTTTATTTATTTCAACTGTGAATTAAAGATTTATTTATAGAAGTCTTTGACCTCTTTTGTTGTGGGATGCCCTCGACCGCCCATGGTGAAGAACGACCACAACAGGATTCTTCTTAGAACACGCTTTACTGGAGTTCTTTTAGTTTCCAATTTGTGATGGCGAAAGGACCCAGACCACTGTGTGCAAGCTGCTTTTATACAGTGCTATTCGGCATGTCCATTTCCCATTGCCTGGCGCCAAATGGTGTGAATCGGCGTGTCTGCTTCCCATTGGCCGGCACAGGTCGTATGCAGCTCGTGACGAGCCGTACGATCTGACAAAACATGCCCTGATTGGACAAAGCCCAATCACACCACACCAGGGACTCTGTGCATGCGCGGCGCACAGGACCCTGCACATGCGTGGGACACAGAACCCTGCGCATGCGTGGAAAGGCAATGTGGCAGTGGGCGGAGTAATGGCGCTCCAACATTTTGTTAAGCTGATTCCCAGGTACTTTTTACCCTAAGGCACAATTAGAATGGTGATTTCTTTTATTTCTCTCTTTTCTATTTCAGGCTTGTCTACACATCCCAGGGCTCTACTCTGTGGGCCCTGGGTGGTTGATGGTCTGACATAGAAAAAGACTGGGCCCCCTGGGATGCCCAGTGCCACGGCAGAGACTGGCAAGCTACCCGTGGTGTATTCGATATGCCAAAAACAGTAACAATAATGGACCTCATTCCCAACGAATGGAGTCATTACTGGCGCCCGCTTGAGCAAATTGATGAACAACAGGAAGACAGGTGATACAGGTGATATGCAGAGAACTCCAGGAATTCCCTCCTAAAAGCCATTCTGGGCTTGCTCTTTCAAGTCCATGATCTCCCTTGGATACTATATTGTTTACTTGTCTTTATGTCTCTTTGCTTGTGGCCATTTCCATTCTGGAGAATCCTCACTTGCATATGTATTTATTTCCTCTCTTCCTCTTACATATCTCTAAATAAACTTTGTTTCAACAAAAAACTACCTTGCTTCACAATCTTGCTTCTTTCTACATGGCACAGATGCTCAGGTCCTGTGAGCCCCATGAAGCAGTCAATGATTTGCACGTGAGGTGCATTTGTTCTGCACAATCTGAAAGATAGTCCTCCACCCAATTATCAGGAAAACAATGGATTCAGCCTGCAGCAAGGAATTTCTATTCACAGGAGAGGAAAAGCAGTCCTTTCTTGAGCTTATGGCAAAGTGCTTCTATTCTCTGCTGTTATTTTATACCACTTTCCATTTCATCATCTATTCTTGATTAGATGCCTTTTTCAGAAGGTGAGATTAAAATGATGGATAAAATTAACTTTACGTTAGTTTATCTGTTTTCCATATTTTCAATGATTAGAAAGTATAATTTTTACACTGTATAATTTTTACAATCAGGAATAAATATTAGAGACACGGTGGCTAATGTAATAATCAAGAATATAGGACTATAAGAGATCAAAAGAAGAAAATGTATCAATAAAATGAACTTAAGATCAATAAGACAAAAATAGTGAGAAAAGGATAAGAGAACAGGGAAATTAGAGGAGCCAATAGAAAGAACATGTGCCAACAATTTTTTTTTATTGAGGCAAGATGATCTACACTAGTGTTAATAGTAAAGTTCCTGGTATACAAGGCTACTGACCCACACCAACTGATAGAGTGGACTCTGTCCCTGGATTTCTTTGTCTCTCTTTCCTTCCCACCCTCAGACATAGTAAACTCAGTTCTATGGGAAGAATCTTAGGGATTGCTTTTATTTTTATTTTATTTTTTTTTTTTGCTTTTCAGGTCACACCCAGCAATGCTCAGTGGTTACTCTTGACTCTTTGCTCAGGAATTACTCCTGGCGGTGCTCGGGAGCCATATGAGATGCCAGGGATCCAACCCGAGTTGGCCACATGCAAGGCAAATGCCCTACCTGTGCTATCTCTCCGGCCCAGGAATTGCTTTCCTTGGTTATTGTCTACTTTCTTTATTTGTTTATTGTAACTGGTACTTTACTTTGACTGATTCACTTTATGTAGTGTAATAGCTTCCAGTTCTATCCACATTCCAGCAGACTTCAAGATCTCTTTGTTTGAAAACACTCAGTAATTTTTATTATGAATTTAAAAAATTCACCAAAAATTTTTTTTAATTGCTCATCTACTGTTGGAAACTTGGGCTATTTCCAGATCTTGGTTACTGTCAATAGTATCACAAAAAAACACAAATGTGCAAATATAATTTCAAAGAAATGAATTTGTATTTTAATTAGTGAAAAGGAGCGATAACAGTGAGTCTTATGAAAGTTCTGTTTAAAAACTTAAAAATTGTGGAGAAGGTTCATACATTATTTTCCATGGTGATTGAATTAGATGACAGTCCCACCAGCATGAATGATGGTTTCTTACTCACTCTATCCCTAGCAGAACTGCTTGGTTCTGAACTTTTCAACAGTCCCTTAAAATGCTGGTGAATTAAATATTCTAATTGAAAAACAAAACCACTAGTCTTAATTAAAAAATGACAACAATGCAATGGTTGCTAAAACACTTGTTTTATAATAGGTATTTAAAACCATTAAATAAAAAATAAGGTAAAAATTCTATTAAAATAGGAATCAAGAAATAAGAAAACAAGAGATGTATCTATATTAATGTCAGGGAATGCAGGCATTAAGACAAGCATGACTGGAAATATAGAGAGAGCAAAATATATATTCAATTCAACAGGAAAGTAAGATAATTTCAAAAATGTATATGTCCAAGGGAATATCTTGAAAAACAGCCAAAAAATTACAGGCCTAAAGTTAGAACTAGTAAAATGAGTCATTAAAATGGAAGATTTTAATATCCTTTCTATAATATTTATAAAACATAAAAAGAACAATGGAAAATATCAATATTACCATCCTTGATTTAATTAGTAAAAATGAACACTGAACTTAGAATTTCACTCAAATGTGCACAAACCTATTTATGAAAATTCACTGTATTTTGAATAGTAAAACAAAGCCTCGTGATGAAGACTTGGTATCTATGGTCTTCACCTTTGTGGAGCGGTCATGGGCAAGGATTACGCCACCAAACTGTGCTACATGAGCTGTGATGACTTCCGAATCCTGACAGGGATATCTGCGTACTTATTTCCATTGTTAACTTAGACTGGGTCCCCTGGGATGAACCCAGAGCCACGGCAGAGCCTGGCAAGCTACCCGTGGTGTATTCTTATATACTAAAAACAGTAACAATAATGGATCTTATTCCCAATGAACGAAGACGTTACTGACTCTTGAGCAAATCGATGAACAACAGGAAGACAAGTGACAAGTGAAATAATAAAACATGATCTCTGACATCAGTCATACTAAAAGACTTAAAGAAAATGATTCCAATGTTTTGAGAGCCAGTAAAGGCTATTATCTTAAAATACCATTCACTTGTATCGTTTCACTTGCCTTCCCATTGTTCATCAATTTGCTGGAGTGGGCACCAGTAATGTCTCAATTTGTTGGGAATGAGGCTATTATTATTGTTATTGTTGTTTTTGGCATATTGCATACACCACGGGTAACTTGCCAGGTTCTGTCATGGCTCTGAGTTCATCTCAGGGGTAGATTTAATCATTGAAATTGGAAAATGTCCCTACATTAAAAGTCAAATGCTAGCACCAAGCCTCCTACCATAAATAAATATAACAATGCCACATGGTAAAACATCAGCCATAGGAATTAATCACGTTTAAAAGTTTATTTTTATTAAGGTAATGTTGGGTAGCCTGGCAAGCTACCCATGTTGTATTTGATATGCCAAAAACCAGTAACAATTACTGACCTCATTCCCATGACCTGAAGGAATGGTTTGAGGGTCTTCATGTTTTTGGAGTGAGCAGTTACCCCTAGGCTACACCAGCATATGATAAGTCATATGGAGATGTTACTGGTGCCCACTCAAGCAATTCAATGAACAATGGGAAGACAAGTGATACAAGTGTATGCTGGGTCCTCCTACCTCAGAAAACTGTTATCTGTGGCCCCATAGCAATAAAACATTTTGAAAATTATATTAATTTAAATCAGTGTATCTTTAATTTTAATTGTTTTTCTTGAAATTGCATTGTTTTGCAAAAGCATACATATTTGTACCGAATCACACCCTATGACCAGCTGGCCCATCATTTCCTGTGCCCACTCCCATGCTCCTAGATGACCTCCTAGATAATTATGTGGCCAGAATCTAAGTCAGAAATTCCTGAACTTATGTCATTCAGTTTTCACTAGATCACTAGACACTAGACATCCCATTGTTCATCCATTTCCTTGAGCAGGCGCCAGTAACATTTCCATTTGACTCTATCACATGCCAGTGTAGTCCAATGGCATCTGCTTACTTCAGGAATACAAAGAGCCTCAAACCCTTTGTTCAGGGTCTTGATGAAGAAGTCTGACCATCTTGTGGGTGGGTGGCCACTTGATCTTTTGATGTCCAGTGGGATCTAGTTGGTAAAGGCTCTAGTCCAGCGGTCGTCTCCAAATTGCATTACATGTCCAGCCCATCTGATTTACGATGCTTGGCAAACGAGACAGCATCCCTGATTCTGGAATAGCGGCAGAGGTCAGAACTCCGATTCCTTCTCTCACTTAAGTGAGGAGTGATATTCCAAGCACAGCTCTTTCGATTCCTCTTTGGGAGACCTGAATAGCATTCTCATCCTGCTTTTGTAGGGCCCAGGTCTCTGAGGCGTATGTTAATGCAGGGAGAATGGTGGATTCGAAGAGATGTGCCCGGAACTGGAGCGTCTTTGTCCTTTTAGCTATTTCTTCGATGTTTTTGAAGGCATTCCACTGCAATCCAATATAATGAAAGAACTGTAGCTCTGGTCAGAACTTAGACCATACAAGAGAGCCCAAGTCTCCCACCAAAGAGAGAGGATCTCACCCCAGAGGAGTCCTACCCAAAAGAATCCAGTTTTAGAAAAGAAATTTCTCAATACCTCCCCAAATCTGACTTAAACATTTAAGTGAATAAAGGAAAATAAGTGTACCCAAGGCTACTTTCATACTCTGGATTACCTTAGTGTTCCTCCCACCTTTAGGGTGGCACCATCCACTTTGGGAAACACTAATGGTTAAGTTGAGCTGGACACTGTCTAATTCTTGTATTCTTTTCCTGCATATTCATTGTATCACTGTCTTCCCATTGTTCATCGATTTGCTCAAGTGGGCACTAGTAACATCTCCATAAGTCCTGTCACAAGCAAGTGTACCCCAAGGGCATCTGCTTGCTCCAGGTACAGGAAGAGCCTCAAACCATTCTTCAGGTCATGGAATTGAGGTCCATAATTGTTACTAGTTTTTGGCATAACAAGTAAATAAAACATGGGTAGCTTGCCAGGCTCTGCAGTGTAGGTAGTATACTTTTTTTGGGGGGGTCACACCCAGCAATGCTCAAGGTTTACTCCTGGCTCTACACTCAGGAATTACTCCTGGCGGTGCTTGGGGGACCTTATGGGATGCCAGGTATGGAACCCTGGGTCGGCAGCATGTCAGGCAAACTCCCTGCCCACTGTACTTTGCTCCAGCCCAGGAGTAATTCTTGATTCCCGGGTTCGATCTCCAGCATCCCAATATGGTCCCCTGAGCACCATATAAATGAGATCATATGTAATCCTTCTTCTTTGACTTATTTCACTTAATATAACACCATCTAGTTTTGTTAACCTTGTAACATAGGGCATTTTCATATTTTCTGAAGGTTAAGCAGCATTCAACTTATAAAATATCTTTATCCATTTATCTGTTGTTGGCACTCAAAATGTTTCCAGAACTTGACTATTGTAAATAAATAATGCTGCCAAAGTATTGGTGTACACATATATTTTTGAACTAGTGTTTTAGTGATTTTATATATAAATAAATAGGAATAGAATTGCTGTATCTTGAATTTTTTGGAAAAAATATCCATATTGTTTTCCATAAAAGCTGTGAAAGTTCTGCAAAAGCTGTGAAAGTCTGTACTCCTACCAACAATGAATAAGGATCTCTTTTTCACTATACTGTACCAATACTTTTTTTTTTGCTTTTTGGATCACACCCAGCAGTGCTCAGGGGTTACTCCTGGCTCTTTGCTCAGGAATTACTCCTGGCAGAACTTGGGGAACCATATGGGATGCCGGGGATCGAACCCATGTGGGCAGCATGCAAGGCAAATGCCTACCCGCTGTGCTACTACCCACTGTGCTATTGCGCCAGCCCCCACCAATACTTCTTTCTTTTCTGACTTTTTTGATACAGGCCACTCACACTTACATAAAGCATTGTCTCACTGTCATTCTGATTAGCATTTCCCTGGTAATTAACTTTTTTCTGCTGACATCTTTATATTTCTTTGAAGCAGTTATTTTTTCTAAACCTCATGGAGTTGACTTAATTTTTATGGATTATTTTTGTTTATTGTTTAAATTTTGTGAGTATTGTGTATAACTTGGCTATTAGCCATTTGTCATATTTATGATGTGCGTATATTTAATTCCATTTATTTCTTTTTTGCTTTACTGATGCTTTCTCTCACAGTACAGAAGCTTTTGATTTGGTGTTTCAGATGATTTTTTTCATGATGGTCACGATGTATAATATTTTTCATGAGTCTTTGGATTCTGTTTGCTAGAACTGTTTGAAAGATCTTAACATCAGTGTTCATCAAGGAGATTTGTCTGTAGTTTTTTTTGTGTGTGTTGTCTCTGCCAGCTTTTGGTATCAGTGTGATATGTGCCTCGTAGAAGCTATTTGGGAGTATTTCTGTTTCTTCTATTTCCTGGAAGAGCTTGAAAAGGACTGGCAGTAGGTCCTCCTTAAAGGTTTGAAAGGATTCACTAGTGAATCCATCTGGACCTGGCCTTTTGTGTTTGGTCAGACTTTTTATTTACTGTTTCAATTTCCTCGATGATAATAGGCTTATTCAGGTATTGTAGGTCTTCTTGTTTCAACCATGGGTGCTATAGGAGTTCAGGAATTTATCCATTTCTTCCAGATTCTCATGTTCATGGCATACAGACTCTCAAAGTAATCTCTGATGGTTTCTGTTATGATGTCTCCATTTTCATTTCCAATTCTATTTATTTGGGTTCTCTCTTTCCCTTTACTTACAAGTCTTGCAAGTAGTTTGTTGATCTTGTTTATAAAACCTCCATTTTAATTTTGACTTCTTTTTAAAAAAGAATTTCGGTTTTAATTAAAAAAGAAAAAGAAAGAAAAAGAAAGAAAAGAAAGAAAGAAAGAAAGAAAGAAAGAAAGAAAGAAAGAAAGAAAGAAAGAAAGAAAGAAAGAAAGAAAGAAAGAAAGAAAGAAAGAAAGAAAGAAAGAAAGAAAGAAAGAAAGAAAGAAAGACTGACAGAAAGAAAGACTGACAGAAAGAAAGAAAGACTGACAGAAAGAAAGAAAGACTGACAGAAAGAAAGACTGACAGAAAGAAAGACTGACAGAAAGAAAGAAAGACTGAGAGGCAGACAGACAGCAATTCAATTTCTCCTAGGGTTCAAGGCTCAGGTCTGTCTCGGCATCCAAACTGCCTGACACCAAGATGACCTCCATGTCTGTTCTTTCTAGAGCCCCTAATTTTGACTTCTAAGAACCTTGCAAAGCTGTTGAGGGGTAACCTCCTCATCAGAGGAAATGTCTTTGCTTATAGATGACAACCCCATGGAGAAACTCTGGGTCTTGCTATGCCTCATCAGAAGTCTAATTCAATCTTTTGATTCAGCCCTCAGACAGCCAGAAACTGGAAACTCCACAACCCTCCCATGTTCAGCGATGAACTGTCCCCAGATAGATCTGGAGTTACAATGAAATCGGGAAGAAGCCAACATCAGGACCTGCAGAAAATAGGTCTCTAGCTCCTTCAGGATCAAGTATATTCTTTACATTCCTCTTTTACAGGATGTTTACTGGACAATGCCAGAAACCCATGTTTGAATTAATAATTCCTTCCTTTTATCCCCTTCACCACCTTTTATTTTCTACCACCTTTTAATTTCTCTTTAGCATGTTCACTTGATCAGTTTACATTGAGGTTTTTCCTGTCTTTCTTTCTGTCCCCAAACATGGATTCTTAAAAGCCCCTGATGGTCATTACTTCTAACTATTTACAAAAACTCTTTCATTTTTCAAATAGCAATTAGAAGTTGCTATTTAAATTGCAATTAGAAGATCTGTGAGATCTGCTCCGGTCCTCCTGACAACCCAATGATCTTTTAATTATTGCTGTCCTGATAGCTGACTCAGTGTAGTGACCACTACTGCTGCTATTGTATGAGCAGTTTTTCACACCTTGGTCCAGTCCCTTGCTTCCATTAGAATGTGGCAATAAGACCTTACCACTTCTGGACATTGCAGCCTGCAGTCAATCATGATGTTGCACAATAATTGGACATTTTGTAACAGACTCTGTGCTGGGCCCAGAGGCTGCTTTAAAGACTGTATTATAGTTCTTCCTTGTATCTCCCAACCAACTCTGTTCTGTGTCCAGGGACTTATTGAAATCCTGTGTCTGGGACCCTGGAGTGGGCAAAACAACAAAACTCCCAGAATAGCTAAACCTGTCCTCCAACAACTCTCCCTTTTTTGTTTACAAAAATATAAATATACAAGTATTCTAAATAATACATACAGAGGAGTGATACAGTAAAGGAACAATTCCAATTACAAGGTTATATCATATGTTGTCCCGGTGTCGAATTAATTTTGAACTGAGTACAGTTCATAGTAAAATGTCTCTGGCTGTTTGATCATAACAGACTACAGTCTGTATTGTCCTAAATTAGTGAGAGTCAATTTCCCATGAAGTCACATCTCTGGAACAAGGTCCGAAGAACTGAAGAACTGATTCTGGAACAGCAGCATCAGTGAAGACAGGAATGAGTCTCGGGAGAGCAATCATCAGGGACTCGATGTATTATCAGGAACACTGGATCAGGTTTCAGGAGCACTGGAACAAACTTCTCAAGCACTGGAATAGGTCTCTGGGACAGCGGTACAGGCATTTCGCAAGGCATCTTCAGCAAGGGAACACTGGCACCGGTAACCATACCTATAAATTAATTTTAGGTGAGAAAAACACTTTTCGAGATTAATCACAAATAGAGATCATGAGGGGTTTGGCAGGAATCCAAGTCTGGTATGGAGAGAAGAACATAAAGAAGCTCCAGGCGCAGGTGAGCAGTGAGATAAGTATGAGAATTGATGAATCAAAATTGAGGAGTCTAATAGGTCAGTGAAGGAGCTGATGAATCCAATTGAGAAGGCAATAGTTTAGACATAACATAGACACAAAATTATTCACAAACATAATGGTGGCCACCACACACGCATGCACACACAAATTGGATTGATCAGTATATTACAGCTGTATATATGGCCGCATCTAGGGTGATAAATGCTAATGAATCAAGCGCTTCATGAATATAAAGCCGGCAAATATGATGGTGAGAGAGTGTCCGTTCCTGTAGAGGGAATCTGTAGTAGCCAAGTTCTCTTCCTGTAAAATTTGTTTTTTTATCTATAAACAATAAATATTAGAAAACTCATTGTTAAACTGTTTTGACATAAAACGCTATTTCCAGAGTTCAGCTTTTTCCACCCTTTCTTTCTTTTTTTTTGGGGCCGCGGGGATTGTTTGGGGGTTTCTCCTGGGTTTCTCTCTCGAGAATTCTCTGGGGGGGTTTTGGGGGTATAGGATGTGGGGTGGAGAGGAGGGGAGGGCGGGCGGGGTGGGGGGCAGGAAAAAAAAACCTATGGGCTCGCCCTTTTTTTTTTAAGTAATAGTTTATCTCCAGTCATCACATCAATAGGCTGCAAGGCAAGATTATTATTATAAGTGAACTAAGTGTAAATGGTTTTAACAGTAGTTTGCGATGTCTTTCTGCAACTTATTTCGGAAGAATTTAGGCATTTCCTGAATCTTGGAGAACTCGAGTTTTAACAAGATGTAGTGGGACCCAAAGCTTCTTGGCAGGGTTGCCATCCATTGAAACATAGGCATATCCTTTTCCTCAAATGAGGAGGTTACCTGTTACCCATTTATCATCACTTTTCACCCAGATAGGTGAATTGATTGGTTTCTGAGCCTGTATATCTTCTTGAAAATGTCTTTCAGCAGCTGTGTACATCTCGCCCTGAGGTAAATTTAAGAAATTTAAGGTGAATAATGTTAAAGATAAAGAATCCATTGGAGGCATACTTGTTTTTCGTTGCTTCAATAACTGAGTTTTAAGCGTTCTGTGAGCACGTTCAACAATTCCTTGTCCTTGTGGATTATATGGAATTCCTGTAATATGTTTGATCTGCCACTCTTCGCAAAATGATTTGAAGGTTTTGCTGGTGTAAGCAGGACCATTATCTGTTTTTATGGTATGGGGAATACCCATGACAGAGAAGCACTGAAGTAAAAAGGAGCAAACAGATTTGGCTCTTTCAGAAGTCATTGGAACAGCCCATATGAACCGAGAATACGTATCAATGACCACATGAAGGAAAGGTTTGTTTGGGAATAAGTTAGTATGCGTTACATCCATCTGCCATAATTGGTTTGTCTGTAAGCCTCGAGGATTAGCTCCAGCTACATGAGATATACAATGTAAGGGAGCACAGACAGGACAATTACGGACAATTTGTTTAGCTTGTCTCCAAGGGATACCATGATGTACATGAAGGCGGCGAGCATTTGTATGCAGAGTTTGGTGCTCTTCCTCAGCTGATTTGAATACAGGTGCTGCCAAGAGATCTGCTTCTGCATTTCCTCCGAACCATCGGCCCAGGGAGGCCAGAGTGTGACCGGATATGTGAAATATATATATAGGGAATGTTCTTTTTTGGAGGATTTCTTGCAGTTTCTTGAGTAGCTTCTGAATTATGGGATTATGGGCATTTAATGAAGCAGTGACGATTCCAGGAAATAAACCAACTACATATGCCGAATCACTCACCACATTACATGGGCCAGATATATGGGATAGTAAATGTATCAGGGTTGCGAGTTCCATTTGCTGAGCGGATTTATAATTTGTGTGCACTGTTGTGGTCAATGAAGGACCAGTAATTCCTCCCTTTCCTGATGAGGAGCCATCAATATAGTATACTGGAGCATCAGGAATAGGTGAGGAACGGACAATGGTGGAAATTACAAAAGGTGTCCTTTTCAGAAATTCCCAGGTTTTTTTCCAGCTGGGTAATGATAAGATATTTCTCCTGAAAAAATCTGCTAAAGCTCTTTGAAGGAGTTCACTCAGTGGTAAAACAGCTTCAATTTCTTTTTTAGGGTCGGGTAGTACAATTACATGGGGATCATGTCCAAGTAATACTTGGGTTCTTGATCTTCCCTTAATTATAAGGTTGGCTATCATCTCAAGGTAAGGTGTAGCAGTACGATTCTGCTTGTTATGTAAATAAACCCATTCTAAGGGTCCAGATAATTGGGCTATAGCAGCAGTTGGAGTGTTGAAGACCAATAACCATACCTTTTCTCCGGGATTAAATCTGGAGAGGTAAGATTTTTGAAGCTGATCCATGAAAAGTCTAATTCCTTTTGAGCTTTAGGAGTTAGTTGCCTTGGGCTATTCAAAAGCAGGATCACCTTCAAGGGTGTGGAACAGGTTACTGAGCTCACAGTTAGGAATCCCAAGGGAGGGAGCGCACTCAGTTGATATCTCCCAGCAGTTTTTGAAAATCATTCAAGGTTTTGAGCCTTTTTGACTAATGGAAATTTTTTGAGGACGCACTGTAGTGCAGTCAAGAGCATAGCCCAAATATTCATATTGAGGCTGCATCTGGATTTTTTCCGTAGCTACTTGTAAACCAGCCTCAGGTAAAACTGTCATTACTTCATTATACAAATTTTGGAGATCTTTGGAATTATCACAGGCTAGCAAGATATCATCCATGTAGTGGATGATGTATGCATTGGGAAATTTAACACGAGTAGGTCTCAAAACTTCATCAACAAAGTGTTGACACATTGTTGGTGAGTTAGTCATTCCTTGTGGTAATACTGTCCATTGAAACCTACGTAAAGGGCCTTTATGATTGATGGATGGAACTGAAAATGCAAACCTTTTCCGATCATCTGGGTGGATAGGTATGTTGTAGAAACAATCTTTTAAGTCTATGATAATTAGTGGCCAATCTTTAGGAATAGCTGCTGGGGAGGGAGCCCAGGTTGCAGGGCTCCCGTGGGGATCATTGTGGAATTGACATTCCTTAGGTGAATCAGCAACTCGCCATTTGCCTGATTTTTTCTGTATCACAAAAACTGGGGGAATTCCATTCTGAAAATGATGGCTCTATATGTCCTAAATTCAACTGTTCTTCCACTAGATTTGTCAGCGCCTCTAACTTTTTTGATATTGAGGGGCCACTGTGGTGTCCATATAGGTTTGTCAGATTTCCACTGAATACAGATAGGTGGTGGGCGCTTAACCACAGCGGCCCCAATTAAAAAGGGTTACTCCCTGAGTTACGCTTAGTAAGGGGAACTGGAACAGGTGCCTGATGGGGGATTGAATGAGATATGTGAATCACTGCTCCCCACTGCTCCAGCATGTCTCGACCCCATAAGTTTAAAGGCATAGGGGCTATATAAGGCTGGACCATGACTATGTTCCCTTCAGGGCAAATACACGGCAGCCATCTCGGACTCTGTCGGAGAAGAGAAGAGGAGATATTGCCTACCCTGCTCAGGCTATGGGACACTCTCTTTAGAGCCCAGTTAGAGGGCCAATACTTGGTGGAGATTATGGTCATGTCTGCCCCTGTATCCAACATGCCTTTGAATTTCCTTTTATAAATCTCGATGGGTATAATTGGCCGCTTGGTCTGCGAAATCCTGGTAGTATACCCAACTAGATAGTTAGCAGGTGGCTGGTGGGCTTGGTTCTGTGCGGCTGTATAACCAACAATGAAGTTGGCAGAAGGGTTGGTACTGTTTAAGCCACCAGGTCTAGGGTGTTCGGACTGACTAGACGGATCCTCAAAAATTAATAATAGTCTAGCAAGCGGTTCCCCTTTTTCAAAAAGTCCATTTAGTTGGTACAGAAATTGACAGTACTATCTCTCCATGAGATTCAGGATCTAGAAGTCCGAAATACACCTTAATTCCCTTAAATGTAAGCCAATCGCTCCCCTGAATTAAACCCATACTACCTGGGGAGCAGGTCCTTTTATCCGTGTTTTTAGCATGTAAGGATCTTGACTTGGGTACACTGTGACAGTCTTAGGGCAGAGAATGTCAAGACTGCCATTGTCTGATGTGGTAGGCTGGAGAGTATTTATTGATTGCAATTCTCTGGGTTCTGATTTGGAGGATACTGGGCAGGTGGGATGAATGAGGGTGCCCTGGATTCAGCTGGGCCTGGGGCTGGCCCCCTACCCAGTTTCCCGCATTCGAGGGAGGCATAGGTGTCATTTGAGCCTGCGGAGCTTGTGGAAACTGGGAGGGAGTCCATGTAATATTTCCCATAAAGGGATTATTAGGATGTTGCCCTGTATCGATAATTTTAGGAGATGGGCAATCTCTATGGTTGCGCCCCTTCCCTCCACAGTTAAAGCAGGTTATCTGTCCAGATGAAGCCTGAGGCTGACTTCGTCTCCAAGACCCACAGTCTCTGGCCCAATGTTTTCCCTTTCTGCACCTTGGGCATGGCCCAGGTGGGGCCCTCCGAGGGGTGGGGTTGTGATTATTAGCATGGTTTTCCTGGTAACTGTTTATCCTTTGAGGATTATTGTTTCTCCCCCTGAAGCTGTTTGACATTTCACTCCTCTCCCGATCCTCCTGCTGTATGGGATAAGCCTCTATAGCATTCTGTGTCCCATGGGAGGCCAAACCAACATTTCTACAGGCCTTGAGATATCCCATGAGGTCTTCCTTTTCCTTAATACTATATAGTATTGCTCGACAATTTTGATGAGCATTCTCATATGCTAAGGTTCGTTTTAGGATTTGTTGAGTGGATGGGTCTTGAACCTGTCTTTGGATTGTCTCACTTAATCTCCCAACAAAATCAAAGTATGGTTCATTAGGACCCTGGTAAATTTTTGTACAGCTACCTAGATATTCTGGGTCGGAACCTACTTTTTCCCATGCTTTTTAATGCTGTCTCCGAAAAAAATCTTAAAACAGGTTCAGGTAATGTCGCTTGTTTTTCTTTCTTTTGCCATTCACCTTCACCTTTCAGCATGGCAAAAGTTATATTATGGCCAGATTCTGTATTTCTTAAAGTGTCAATATTCATGTTAACCCCATCTGCATACCACATTTGCCATTGCATGAACTGTGATTGGTTCAGACAAGTACGGGCTACCATTTCAAAGTCTGACAATTCCCACTGTTTATTTTGGCTCCAATCAGCTAAATATTTTAAAGAATAAGGACTTGATATTCCAAACTTGTCACAAGCCTTCCTAAACGGGGGTTATTGACTCGATTTTTAAGTCTTCATGAATTGGTTTTACTTTATCTTTAGATTGGTCATGAGAAAGATTGCTGGGCTTTGCTCTTTGATTATTATTAGATTGACAACCACAGGAACTGCAAGGCTCTTGGGGCCTGCACGAGCTAACCTGTTTCTCCCCTTCTTCCTCATCAGAGCTTGTAGTACTTGTCAGAGGAGCATCTTCCCCTTTGAAGGTATTAACTCCGGGGAGATTTTCAGCTTGAGAATTTGCCTCCTCTGGGTTTCCCTGTTCCTCCTCTAAGTTATCAGCCACATTAGATTTTTTAGATTTTTTCGCTGGGAATGTATACAACTTTTTCAAGGCTATAGCCTTGGGGCGTGTTTGTGAATGGCTTTTAGTTGGTTCATGCCTCAGTATTGGGTATGCGCTAGGTCCTGATTGATAAGTTATGAAATCAGAAATCTCCCTGCGTAACACATCCATTTCTTGGTTTAAGTTTCCAAGTTTCCTATATATTTCTTCCTTTTGTTCTTTCAATCTTATGTCTAACTTCCAAACCTCCTCTTTCTGTCCATTTATCCCAACTCTCTGTTTGTCAATTTCTCCCTCTAAGATAGTGCTTATCTTACTGATATCCTTCTTCTGCTCTTCAAACTTTACTTCAAATTTTAAATCCTGTTTAATAATTTTACTTTCCTGTTCTTCTAATTTTTCTTTGAATTTTAAATCCTGTTCTTCTAATTTCTTTTCAAATTTTAAACTCTGTTTAATAACTCTGTCCTCAAGCTTTAAGACCAGTTTACCTGTAATTTTATGATTCTCACTTATTTCCTTAATCGCTGAGTAAACCTCGTCCCTTAAGATTGCATTCAATCTATTACTTTCTTCCCTCTCTCTATTAAACATTGTCCTTACACAAAGGTACAGTTTAAAAAATCGCAAGGACCCAGATGATTTGTGAAAAGATAGAGTAGTTCTCAGAAAGAAACTTCATTGACTGGGCTATGTATGATTCTGACCCAATAAAAGATACAACATATCTATACCACGAGAAATCCATCATTTCACTCATGGTTCGGATGTAGATGATCTCTGTCCGATGATGATTAGGCCAGATGATGTCCGTTGAGCCCACCCAGGGGCGCCAGATGTCGGGGAAATACCTCCAGGGTCCCCGACAGTGTCAGGACTGAGGTTCTCTTCTACCTCCGAGGATGCCGGGAGAACAGATGAAAACTCAGGAGTCCGGTGCAGTTCCAAAAATGGCCTTTAATAGTACAAAAGCTCTTCCACAGCACTCCAATATAATGAACAAACTCTAGCTCTGGTCCGAACTTAGACCATACAAAAGAGCCTAAGTCTCCCACCAAAGAGAGAGGAGGGATCTCACCCGAGCTGAGTCCTACCCAGAAGGAGAAAAAGGCCAAAGAGCAAAAGGCCAAAAGCCAAAAGCCAATAGCCAAAAGCCACAGGAGCCAAAAGCTGAAGGCTGAGGGAACCAAAAGGCAAAAGGTGAAGCGGCCTCAAGTCAGCCCCTTATATACACCAAAGTAATCCAATTGGGAGGGGCATGTCAACAAAGAACGCTAAACAGAATGTAGTGCCACACCTTATTGCAGGTATAAACAAAGGTTATGCCAAGGACTAAGGGAGATTATCTCTTATGTAAAATTCTGGAGAGAGAGAGGGCTGATATAAAGTAATACATCTTAACTTCATGAGCTTCATGTAGAGGGCTGATATAAAGTAATACATCTTAACTACATGAGCTTCATGTAATCTAGATGGTACCCACAAGGTCCTTCTTATTATTATCTGCACCAGGGTGATTCTGAGTATCTTGTTCTCGTGTACTGAAAGGGTCACACTCACCTGCTTAGAGCAAACTGGTATGATCCTTCCTATAGTCTTCCTATAGTCTCAGCGTAGCCAGGGCGGTAGTCTCCAGGTAAATTCTAACTGTCCCACGCTGGGTGCAGTGGGTATAAAGAGGAGCTGTGCCCAATCTAGAAAACATAGAAGTCTTAGTAGATGTATAAGTCAGAAGTTATTCAATCAAGGTGACTTCTGTAAGTGCCACACTCCTCTAGCAGTGTTTACATAGAAGAGAGGTCTCATTAGAATGAACCTTGACTTAAGTAGATTAAGCTGGGAGGGGGCCAAAACAACAAAACTCCCAGAATAGCTAAACCTGTCCTCCAACAATCCTGTATTATAGTTTTTCCTTTGTATCACCCCCCATAGATATAATGGTTCCACTTGTATTTAGGACCAAAATAGGTATTATCTATTTACTTTATGCTTACATGTTAATTCGTAAGCTTCTATTATATTCTGTAACCCAAATCATCTATTGCCTATAAAATTGATTTAAGTTCCTT
>JAJIBD010026181.1:0-36884 GCA_021461705.1 Cryptotis parvus | reverse complement strand
CGTCACAAGCCTTCCTAAATGGGGTTATTGACTCAATTTTTAAGTCTTCATGAATTGGTTTTACTTTATCTTTAGATTGGTCATGAGAAAGATTGCTGGGCTTTGCTCTTTGATTATTATTAGATTGACAACCACAGGAACTGCAAGGCTCTTGGGGCCTGCACGAGCTAACCTGTTTCTCCCGGTTCTTTCTCATCAGAGCTTGTAGTATCTATCAGAGGAGCATCTTCCCTTTGAAGGTATTAACTCAGGGGAGATTTTCAGCTTGAGAATTTGCCTCCTCTGGGTTTCCCTGTTCCTCCTCTAAGTTATCAGCCACATTAGAATTCTTTTTTAGATTTTTTTTCACTGGGAATGTATACACCTTTTTCAAGTCTACAGCCTTGGGGCGTGTTTGTGAACGGCTTTTGGTTGGTTCACGCCTCAGTATCGGGTATGTGCTAGGTCCTGATTGATAAGTTATGAAATCAGAAATCTCCCTCGCGTCACACATCCATTTCTTGGTTTAAGTTTCCAAGTTTCCTATATATTTTTTCCTTTTGTTCTTTCAATCTTATGTCTAACTTCCAAACCTCCTCTTTCTTTCTATCTATCCTAACTCTCTGTTTGTCAATTTTTCCCTCTAAGATAGTGCTTATCTTACTGATATCCTTCTTCTGCTCTTCAAACTTTACTTCAAATTTTAAATCCTGTTTAATAATTTTACTTTCCTGTTCTTCTAATTTTTCTTTGAATTTTAAATCCTGTTCTTCTAATTTTTCCTCAAATTTTGAATCCTGTTTAATAATTTTACTTTCATGTTCTTCTAATTTCTTTTCAAATTTTAAACTCTGTTTAATAACTCTGTCCTCAAGCTTTAAGACCAGTTTACCTGTAATTTTATGATTCTCACTTATTTCTTTAATCGCTGAGTAAACCTCATCCCTAAAGATTGCATTCAATCTATTACTTTCTTCCCTCTCTCTATTAAACATTGTCCCTACACAAAGGTACAGTTTAAAAATCGCAAGGACCCAGATGATTTGTGAAAAGATAGAGTAGTTCTAAGAAAGGAACTTCATTGACTGGGCTATGTATGATTCTGACCCAATAAAAGGTACAACATATCTATACCACGAGAAATCCATCATTTCACTCACGGTTCGGACGCAGATGATCTCTGTCCTATGATGATTAGGGCAGACGATGTCCGTCCGAGCCCACCCAGGGATGCCAGATGTCAGGGAACGTCACCGGGGTCCCCGACAGTGTCAGGACAGAGGTTGTCTTCTACCTCCGAGGACGCCAGGAGAAAGATGAAAACTCACGAGTCCGGTGCAGTTCCAAAAATGGCTTTTAATAGTACAAAAGCTCTTCCACAGCAATCCAATATAATGAACAAACTCTAGCTCTGGTCCGAACTTAGACCATACAAAAGAGCCTAAGTCTCCCACCAAAGAGAGAGGATGTCACCCGAGCTGAGTCCTACCCAGAAGGAGCAAAAGGCCAAAGAGCAAAAGGCCAAAGAGCAAAAGGCCAAAGCCAAAAGCCAAAAGCCACAGGAGCCAAAAGCTGAAGGCTGAGGAACCAAAAGGCAAAAGGTGAAGGGGCCTCAAGTCAGCCCCTTATATACACCAAAGTAATCCAATCTGGAGGTTGTCATGCCAACAAAGAACCCTAAACAGAGTATAGTGCCACACCCTATTGCAGGTATAAACAAAGGTTACACCAAGGACTAATCCCGAGATTATCTCTTATGTAAAACACTGTAGAGAGGGGGGCTGATATAAAGTAATGCATCTTAACTTCATGAGCTTCATGTAATCTAGATGGTACCCACAAGGTCCTTATTATTATCTGCACCAGTGTGATTCTGAGTATCTTCTTCTCATGTACTGAAAGGGTCATACTCGCCTGCTTAGAGCAAACTAGTATGATCCTTCCTATAGTCTTCCTTTAGTCTCAGCGTAGCCAGGGTGGTAGTCTCCTGGTAAATTCTAACTGTCCCACGTTGGGTGCAGTGGGTATAAAGAGAGGAGCTGTGCCCAATCTAGAAAACATTGAAGTTTTAGTAGATGTATAAATCAGAAGTTATTCAATCAAGGTGACTTCTGTAACTGCCACACCCTCTAGCAGTGTTTACATAGAAGAGAGATCTCATTAGAATGAACCTTGGCTTAAATAAGATTAAGCTGGGAGTGAGCAAAACAACAAAACTCCCAGATTAGCTAAACATGTCCTCCAACACTCTACAAATGTTTTGTTTCTAAGAGCTTTTTGAATCTTTAGGATTCCCTAAGTATAATGTCATATGTTCCGCACATGAGAGAGCTTGACTTCTCCTTTCCTATCTGGGGGCCCTTGGCATCTCTTTCTTGTGTATCTGCTGTGGCAAGTCCTTCAAGGACAATACTGTATAGAAGTGGCAAGATTGGGCAAACTTGTCTTGTGTCTGTTGTTAAAGGGAAGTTTTGTAATTTTTCCTCATTGAGGATAATGTGGACTTGTGGAAGATGGCATTGACTGTTTTGAGGAAAGTTCTTTCAACTACATTTTGTTGAGAGGTTTTTTGTTTGTTTGTTTGTTTGTTTCTTTCTTTCTTTATTGACGTAAAACTGCTGCTGGGGGCCAGAGCGAGAGCAAAGGGGTAGGGGCGTTTGCCATGCATACGGTCGCCCCTGATTCAATCCCCAGGATTCCATATGGTCCACCAGGCACTGCCAGGAGTAATTCCTGAGCACAGAGCCAGGAGTAACCCCTGAGCATCGCTGGATGTGACAAAATAAATTTTAAAATCACTGTATCAATGTATCACTGTCTTCCTGTTCATCATTGATTTGCTTGAGCGGGCACCAGTAACATCTCCATATATCCTGTCTCATGCTAGTAGAGCCCAAGGGCATCTTCTTGCTCCAGGAACATAAAGAGCCTCAAACCATTCCTCATGGGAATGAGGTATATAATTGTTACTGGTATTTGGCATATCAAATATGACACGGGTAGCTTGCCAGGCTCTGCCGTGTGGGTGACATACTCTTGTAGTCACCTCTGATCTCCAGCATTTATTGAAAACCCATGCGGCCGCATGGGCCGGGCTATGGAAGAAGAAAAAAAGACTAATTTTCCCTGAAGGCAAAAGGGAAACAATAATCACAGAAAGTCTAGAATCAGGAGCTAAGAAGGAATTCGGGGGGGGGGGGGGATTGTGGGTGATGTATGAGGGAGAATGGAAAGGATGAGATTACTTAATATGGAAATAGGATTCGGAGAGAACATAGATAGAATCACAGAATCTCAGAAGTTTAACCTCTTTGGTGTAGAAATTCGTTCCACTGTTCACATTTGTCAGCTTTACTTAAGAATCTATTAAAATTTGGGGCGGAGCAATAGTCCAGTGGGTAGGGCGTTTGCTGCCTTGCACGCGGCCAACCCAGGTTTGATCCCTGGCGTCCCATATGGTTCCCCAAGCTCTTCCAGGAGCAATTCCTGAGGCGAAGAGCCAGGAATAACCCTCTAAGCATCTTTTTGTGACCCAAAAAAGAAAAAAAAAGAATTTATGAAAATTGGAAGCAGGGCTGGAGAGATAGTACAGGAACTGAGAGCAAGGCAGTCGCCTGTGACCAGCCCTGGTTGGGCTCCTGAGCACTGCCAGATGCAGCCCCTCAAACCCAAAATAAACGAATCAACTAGAAGCAGGTTCAGGGCGGGAGAGAGAGTACAAAGGTTAAGGCAGTTGCCTAGCTGCAGCTGCATCTGTGACTCTGGTTTGAATCTGGACTCCAATTGGTGCCGGCAAATTCAGATTACTGGGTGTGGTCAGTCCTCTGCACTAGATGAAGTGAGCAGTAGGAATCTGCGCAATTCGAGGCCAGCATCATCACAGAACAGCTCTCAAACTTCTCGGAAAACCTGCCCTGGGGGAAATGCAGATAGGTTTCAGGCATAGATTTCCTGGGCTCAGGGATCAGTTCTGGGGCCTTGAAAGGACCATATGGGGTGGCAAAAAATTGAGGAAAGCAAATGCCCCTCCCCGCTGTGCTGTTGCTCAGGCCCAGTTTACCTCTTACTGAAAGAGTATGTTCCTAACCTAAGTACCTTAAGTTAGTGAAAAACTGTTTTAATTTCCTGTGTTTTTAAAAGGTATTTTTGAAATTTCGAATGGCTTGATAAAATTCCATCGTTTTTTCTGACATGGCTAAAAAATATTGGGAAAAACATTTCCAATAAAGGAAACAACAAAGAAACAGATTTTTTAAAAGGGTGCTTTTGTGCTCTTTCATTGTCTGTGATATTGCGGGGGACGGGCGACAGCAGGTGTCTGGAGGAGTATTACCGCTGGACAGGTGAGGCGTAAGGCCCTCACTGGAGAGAGCCCAGGCGTCCCGGGCGGGAGCCTCAAGTGCCTTCTCCAAATGCTCAGGCAAGCGGGGTGGGGCTGCAAGCGCCTCTTCCTGGTTCTCGCTCACCTGGTCCAGCCTTGCGCAGGCCTTGCTGGGTCTCTTCCCTGCAGCAACAGGTCAGGTCCCTTTCGGAGACTCCGGCCTTTCTTCCTGTACCTTCTTTGTCCTCTAGGTTTCCTTAATTTTTTGAGTGCTGAGGGTGGGGGAATCACACCCCAATGAGCTCAGGAGTTGATCCCTGAAGTGCTCGATGGACCATCCAGTGTCTGTCATCAAACCTTGGGCTCCTGTGCATGAACCATGAACCCTTCCAGCGTTGTTCCCAGATGGCCTCTAGGTGCTTACCCAGGAAATTTTAAAAAATTAAAAAAAAAAAAATAAACTGGTGCTGGATCTTCTCAAATATCTTCTCTGATCTATTGATATGATCATTTTGTTTTTTGTTCTTTCTTGTACTGATATGGTATATTATGTGACTTTTTTTTTTCAATCCGGCCCAGGTATGCTGATCCAGAGACTAACAGACATGGGGCAGAGCTGCTACTTGCTCTCCCTGTGCCCAGCAGATCACGAGGCGCCTGGGAGGGATGGCGGGTTCTAGCCCTGGCCCGCCACCCCAGCAGGACCTCACAACAAGCCAGAGCGACCTCCCCCCAGTCCATGAGGGCTGCCATCTTCCACATAGGACTTCCCTCTAGTCAGAACTCAACCCAGCAGCAGGCGGAGCCTATCACAGCCCGGCTCTCACGGCCTCTTGCATCTGTGCGATTCATCAATAAATGCTGTATTTAGAGGTGACTACAAGAGTATGCCACCCATACGGCAAGACTGGCAAGCTGCCCATGTCGTATTTGATATGCCAAATACCAGTAACAATTTTATTAGTTCATTCCCATGACCTAATATAATTGCCTGCAGTGTTTACTTATAGTCATCACATGGTACATCATATTCCAAGTTGTCCCATATTTGGGGGCAAGGGCACACTCAACAGTGCTCTGTGTACACAGGTGGCAGAATTCCTAGTCTCATGTTTTGCAAGGTTGTCGGGGAACGCCGCCGGGGTCCCCACAGTGTCAGGACAGAAGTTGTCTTCTACCTCCGAGGACGCCGGGAGAACAGATGAAAACTCACGAGTCCGGTGCAGTTCCAAAAATGGCTTTTAATAGTACAAAAGCTCTTTCACAGCACTCCAATATAATGAACAAACTCTAGCTCTGGCCCGAACTTAGACCATACAAGAGAGCCCAAGTCTCCCACCAAAGACAGAGGATCTCACCCGAGCTGAGTCCTACCCAGAAGAAGGAGCAAAAGGCCAAAGAGCAAAAGCCAAAAGCCAAAAGCCGCAGGAGCCAAAAGCTGAAGGCTGAGGAACCAAAAGGCAAAAGGTCAAGGGGCCTCAAGTCAGCCCTTTATATACACCCAAGTAATCCGATCAGAAGGTTGTCATGTCAACAAAGAACCCTAAACAGAGTGTAGTGCCACACCCTATTGCAGGTATAAACAAAGGTTATGCCAAGGACTAAGGAGATTATCTCTTATGTTAAACACTGGAGAGAGAGAGGGCTGATATAAAGTAATACATCTTAACTTCATGAGCTTCGTGTAATCTAGATGGTACCCACAAGGTCCTTCTTATTATTATCTGCACCAGGGTGATTCTGAGTATCTTGTTCTCGTGTACTGAAAGGGTCACTCTTGCCTGCTTAGAGCAAACTAGTATGATCCTTCCTATAGTCTTCCTATAGTCTCAGTGTAGCCAGGGTGGTAGTCTCCTGGTAAATTTTAACTGTCCCATGCTGGGTGCAGTGGGTATAAAGAGGAGCTGTGCCCAATCTAGAAAACATAGAAGTCTTAGTAGATGTATAAGTCAGAAGTTATTCAATCAAGGTGACTTCTGTAAGTGCCACGCCCTCTAGCAGTGTTTACATAGAAGAGAAATCTCATTAGAATGAACCTTGACTTAAGTAGATTAAGCTGGGAGTGGGCAAAAACAACAAAACTCCCGAATAGCTAAACCTGTCCTCCAACACAAGGTGGCATATTTTTAACCATGGAGCCAAACAGCCACAGGAGAGATGGTGTTGGGGGCAGGGCGCACATGGGCACTAGTGTGCTGGGGATCACAGTCTTGGTTTTGGGGTGTTCACACCACTTGGTGCACATGGGATCACCCTGGTGGTGCATGGGATCATAGTCAGTTATATGGGGGGGGGGTGCTTGGCTCATATATCAAATGCAAATGCTCTTATTATTGAGCCACATTCCTAGATCCCTTATGTGAAGCTTTTTAATTCCAAGACAAAACCTTTTGGACTAGAGAAAGAAGCAAAGGCTCATCTTTGCAATTCTTTTAGATAAAAATTTAGGCCATCACCAAGAATTCTTTACCCTGCCAGACTCACATTAATATTTGAAGGAAAGATACACAACTTCACAGATAAGCAACAGCTTAAGAACTTCATAGACTCAAAACCAACTTTAAAAGAAGGACTAAAAAAGCTGCTGTAAGATAAGACAACCCATAAAACGCAAAAAACTTATTCAAAAAATGACACAAAATCCTATGACAATAATCTCTCTCAATGTCAATGGCCTAAATGTGCCAATAAAGAGACACAGAGTGGCAAAATGGATTAAAAAAACTGAATCCAACATTCTGCTGCCTACAAGAAACACATCTAAACAATCAGAGCAAACACAGACTCAAAGTCAAAGGCTGGAAGACAATCTTCCATGCAAACAACTCCTCCAAAAAGGCGGGAGTGGCCATCCTAATATTTGACAACATAAACTTCAGGCTAAAAATGGTTAGAAGGGACAGTGAAGGCCACTTCTTAATGATTAAGGGATGCATATATCAGGAAGAAATTACACTCCTAAACATATACGCACCCAACAAGGGGCCAGCAAAATACTTTAAAAATTGCTAATAGACTTCAAAGAAGACATTGACAGCAACACAATAATAGTCTGAGACTTCAACACTGCTCTATCAACTCTTGATAGATCGACAAGAATGAAACTCACCAAGGAAATACTGACCCTGAAGGAAGAAATGGAAGGTAGAGGACTGGTTGATATATACAGGGTTTTTCATCCCAAAAAAGCAAAATACACATTTTTCTCCAGTGCACACAGAACATTCTCCAAGATAGATCACATGCTGAGCCACAAAACATACCTCAATAAAATAATAAAGATTGAAATTGTGTCAACTATTTTTACAGACCATGATGCACTGAAAATGGAAGTTAACCACATACAGAATCAGGGAGTTAGGCCAAACAAGTGGAAACTGAACAGCTCACTGCTGAACAACCAGTGGGTCACAAAAGAAATCAAACAGGAAATCCAAAGATTCCTGGAAACAAATGACAATGAAGACACCAACTATCAGAACTTGTGGGACACAGCAAAAGCTGTGTTAAGAGGAAAGTTCATAGCTCTGCAAGCATTCATAAGGAAAGAAGAAAGGGCCCACATAAATAACCTGACTTCACAGCTCAAAATGTTACAAAAAGACCAACAAAAGGAACCCAACCAAGGCAGAAAGCAAATAATAAAACTTAGAGAGGAAATCAATGAACTGGAAACCAGAAAAACAATCCGAAAGATTAATGAAACCAAGAGCTGGTTCTTTGAAAAAATAAACAAGATCGACAAACCACTGACAAGACTTGTAAGGACAGGGAAAGAGAGAATCCAAATAAACAGAATCAGACATGAAAAGGGGGACATCACAACAGAAACCACAGAAATCCAAAAGATCATCATAGATTACTTTGAGAGTCTGTATGCCATGAAACATGAGAACTTAGAAGAAATGGATATATTTCTGAATTTCTATAACCTCCCATGGCTGAAACAAGAAGACCTGCAGTACCTGAATAAGCCTATCACCATCGAGGAAATTGATACAGTAATTAAAAGTCTGCCCAAACACAAAAGCCCAGGTCCAGATGGATTCATTAGTGAATTCTACCAAACTTTCAAGGAGGACCTACCCCCAGTCTTTTTCAAGCTCTTCCAGGAAATAGGAGAAACAGAAACGCTCCCAAACAGTTTCTATGAGGCACACATCTCCCTCATACCCAAAGCAGGAAGAGATAACACAATGAAAGAAAACTATAGACCGATCTCCCTGATGAACACAGATGCTAGGATCTTCAACAAAATACTAGCGAACAGAATCTAAAGACTCATCAAAAAGATTATACATCATGACCAAGTAGGATTCATCCCGGGAATGCAAGGATGGCACAACATTCGCAAGTCAATCAACATAATACATCATATCAATAAGAAAAAATAAAAACCAGCCTTTTGGGAAAACAATATGGACATTCCTCCAGACACTAGAAATTGAACTACCATTTGACCCAGCCATGCCACTCCTAGGAATATACTCTGGTAAGCCAAAATCACACAGTGCAAACCCCATCCCTACTTTTATGTTCATAGCAGCATTATTCACATTAGCCAGAATCTGGAAACAACCAGAGTGCCCGAAAATTGATGACTGGATAAAGAAACTTTGGTACATCTACACAATGGAATACTATGCAGCTGTTAGGAAAAAATGAAGTTATGAAATTTGCCTATAAATGGATGGACATAGAGAGGATGATGGAGAGTGAAATTAGCTAGGAGACAGATATAGAATGAGTGCATTTATTTGCATAACATAAATATATATACATATATATACATATTATGATACCAATACCCAAGGTCAGGCGAAATGTGGATCAGGAAGTCTTGCCAAAGGTCAAAACTACCACAAATGTGTGGGAGCAGAGGTTAGGTAAGACAGAGAAAGGAACAGTGGACCAATAATTGTCAAAAGTCTATTACAATCCACAACATGTAAGAGAGGGAAGAGAGAGAGAGACAGACAGACAGAGCAGAGACAGAAAGAGACAGAGAGAGAGAAAGAGAGAAAAAGAGATGGAAAACTTGCCATGGAGGCAGACTAGGGGAGGGGGAGGGTATCGGGGACATTGGTGGTGGGAGGTGGGTTCTGGTGGAGGGATGGTGCTGGAACACTGTATGGCTTTAAACCCAAACATGAACATTTTTGTGATTGTCAAAGATAAATTAAAAAAAAAATTAAAAAAGTTAAGGCCAGATAAATAGTTTAGAAAGTAGGGCATACGCTTTGCATGCTGTTGACCTGGGTTTTGTCCTTCTGAGTGCAGAGCCAGGAGTAAGTTCTGAGAACTTCTGGGTATGGCCCCCAATAGAAAAACAAAAAACCTAAAAACCAAGACAAAACTTTATGAATTTTCTGCATGAAAAAAAGTAATAAGATAACATAGGTATTTCCTCAGAGAATTCAAGATTCCAAAATTTGTCCAAACATCTGGAACTTTCTTCAATCCAGTTATATATATATAAAACTCCCTGAGATTCTTTTTACATTTCGGGTCACACCCAGCACTGCTCAGGGGTTACTCCTGGCTCTGCACTCAAGAATTACTCCTGGCGGTGCTCAGGGGAACCATATGGTATGATGGGTATCGAGCGTGGGTTGGCTGAGCCAGGTAAAAGCTGTACACACAGTACTATCGCTCAGGCCCCCATATCTCTGTGAGGTGAGAAACCCTCCAGGTCACTGCACAGCAAACTGACCTTTGGGCTTCCATGTGTCTATGCCTCCACATAGTGTCACATCATGAGGTCTGCACATGTGTGAGGTGTGATCAGCTCCAAGAGTTCAGGATTTGGTCCTGTTCTTGTTATTCAGTCTCCACTCCTGGGGTGTCCTCAGCCTTCACCAGGGGTTAACTATCATTGTGGAGTCAGTTATCTCAGCCCAGGCATCCCTCCTAAATTCATACTTGTCTGTCTAGGGGCATTTCTGACAGTCTCAGCTGGAACCATCCTGACCTGGATCCTAAGGCAATGGCCTTAATAAGCTTCTTCCAGAATCTGCCCTGGCCCAATGAAAGCACCCATACTTTTATTTGCACATCCTGAAATTTAGTGTTTCTCCCTGACTTCTGCCTCCTAACCAAAATTCCATACTTTAGGAAATTCCATCAGATCCATCTGACAATGACTGCAGAATCCAGTCATTTTCTATTTCCTCTGCTCTAGACTAGTTTCTCCTTTCTCCCTGAAGCTCACTCTCCCCTCCCCTCTCCATCTGCATGGCAGCCAGACTGATGATCTGAAGACAAGTCACACTGGGCTGAGCTTCTATTGAAAGCTGCCTATTGCTGCCCCTCCTTCAGGTCATCAAAGCCCCTTGACCTCATCTGAGTGGCTGCTCAGCCGCTACAGTGCCTCCTGACTCCCTAACACAGACTCACTCCTCCCTGGTGAGTTTGCTCTGAGGTTCCCTGCTGGGAACTTTCCCCCAGACACCCAAACAGATCATCCCTCAGGTCCTTCCATCTTTCCTCAGAGGTCACCTTCGCTTTGAGACCACACTAACCAGGCAGGAAAATAGTCATTCCCTTGACCTCACACACTTATATATGGGTCATATTCCCCCATAACAGTTGCTCTCACTCCCCCTGTGTGTGCAGGTCTCAAGTTTGATTATGAATGATGCTTTCACCTTAATAAGCTGGTGATGACCCTGATTCCCAGTGATTACGGTGCACAGGGACTGTCCCTGCTGACAGAGACCCCCAGGAGGAGGTTGGTCCCATAACAGTTACCAATTCCAAGCTGAACACTTTCCTTGGTTATCATATTTGCAGTTAAGTCTGTTCCTTCCAACTAAATTCCAAAGCTGTAAGTGTTGCTTATTTTCATTCTAAGTGGATTTCTAGATCCAAACATACCTGGGGTTCACAGATCCCATTTTGTAACCCCCTAATTTTATAGTACTTTATAATCCATGAACTCAGTTCTAAGATTGCTAGAACTTCGAGGTTGGTGGGAGAGGGGGAGGGTGGGCAGCCTAGGAGTAGCAGCATGACAGGAATTAGCTGAAAATGAGGAACAGTGAGATCCCCTCCTCTCTGCTGACTCCAGAATGCAAACCTTAGAGGCAGCGAAATTTGGGATTAACAGCCCAGGATCCTGCTCTAGAACAAGGGCAAGAGCTGTATGAGTCTGAACATTTATCTCTCTCTTTTTTTTTCTTTTTGTTTAACACCCCGCAACCCTCAGGGTTACTCCTGGCTCTGCACTCAGGAATCACTCCTAGCGGTGCTTGGGGGACCATATGGGGTACAGGGATTGAACCCCTGTTGGCCGCATGCAAGGCAAATGCCCTATCTGCTGTGCTATTCCCCAGCCCCTGCACATTTATCTCTTGACACCACAAAGACTCCTTTGTACAGGGACCATGCTGGGCCTCGAGGGGTCAATGACAAACAAATGCTTCCTGAGTCTCAGAGATGGGGACACACACAGAGAGAATGAACCGTGAATGTATGTACTAGGGAGCAGGCACTGCCTGCACAGGAGCAACAAATAAACACAAAAGATGGGGCTGAAGAGCAGACCCAGGCCTGAGCCTATGCTGAGCAGCACAGAAGCCCTAAACTGCTCATGTCCTGATCAGGATGGGGCCCAGCTGTTGCCAGAGTCCCTGTGAGCAAGGGCCTATGGGACGCTGGGTGCTACTGAGGGGCCAGGACAAGGAGCAGGAGAAATGACCCAGATGCTGAGTGAGCACGTCAAAGCCCACAGTGACTGAGATAGACTGGCACAGGCCCTCGCCCCACTCATCCCCTCACAGCCTCTCCTGACCCACCTATGACAGATTCAAAACAGAGAACTCATAGAAGGTCTCAGAATTTCCATGTCATTCCCTCTGAAAGTTGAGGAATCTCCTTTATTAACCTCTCAATTCCACAAAAGAAGGATTAGAAAAATGCAAATCAGATGCTTACTTCAATAAGGGAGAAACATGCAGGAAAACAAGAAGGTAGCAGAGATGGAAATGTCTAAGTCCCGTGTCTGCTGGCACAGCCCAGAGCACCAGGGAAGAGAAGGCAGGTCAGTGTGGGGAGGGCCTGGTGGGTGGTGGTGGGGGTGAAGGATATACTCAGGTCCCACGGCAGAAAGAGAATTAACAGTTTGTGAGTCACAACATGGAAAGGTGGAGAAATCCAGCATGACAGCTTCTCACACTGAAAGAAAAGAGTGACCAGACTAAGGTTATTCTCCGAACTCGTGATATACTGAGCCAGCTCTCAACGTCCATCTCACAGAACCCCCTAAACCCAGTCTGTCCCCTCTGCCCAACCCCTCACCTTTAGGGTTCGTGAGAGATTCATCAGAGCCCTGGGAACCATCACTGTCTGGGAAGAACAAACAGGACAGGGTCAGAGCTCACAGGGGATGGGACTCAAGGAGGAATTAGGGGTGGCGGGCGGCTCCCTGTGGGCTCTTGTCTCTATCCCCAGGGTTCCAGGTGTCCACCCTACCCAAACTTACTTGCTGCCTGACTGTACTTTCCTCCTTTCTCACCTGTGGGAAGAAAACATCTCAGGGAAGGTCAGGGAGGCACTGGGCCATGAGTCACAGAGCAACTCTCTGGACTGGATCCCAGTGAAGCCTCAGAACTCAGAAGACTCAGGACAGGAGCAGGAAACACTCAAAAGGAAGGAGACTCTCCTGGATGGGACCAACCTCCTCCTGGGGGTCTCTGTCAGCAGGGACAGTCCCTGTGCACCGTAATCACTGGGAATCAGGGTCATCACCAGCTTATTAAGGTGAAAGCATCATTCATAAGCAAACTTGAGACCTGCACACACAGGGGGAGTGAGAGCAACCAGCACAAGGGTGTAGGTGGGCATCCCTGTTGTAAGCAGGAGAATTAATACATGTCCTGAAAGTGGGACAAGAAATCACAGGCTCCGCTCCCCATCCTACCTGAGCGCCTCCTCCTGCAGATCACAGCTCCCACCACAGCTCCAGTGAGCACAGCCGTGAGGAGAACCAGGCCAACAATAATGGCAATAGTGGGGATGGCAGACTGAGGAGGGGGCTCTGGGAAGGGAAGGAAGGAGAGGGTGTGACCCTCAGGCCTCAGCCCCACCCTCAAGAGTTCCCCAGAGGGGCCACCCTCATTCTCCTGATAATAAAGGGCCCCATCCCCCTCCTTACCCCATCTCAGGGTGACAGGCCTCCTCAGCCCCTGGTGCTGCACAAGGCACGTGTATCTTTGCTCCTCTCCAGAAGGCACCACCACAGCCGCCCACTTCTGGAAGGTTCCATCCCCTGAAGGCCTGGTCTTCACCTGCTCTGTGTCCTGGGTCAGGTCCTCCCCATCCCGCTGCCAGGTCAGGGTGATCTCCGCAGGGTAGAAGCCCAGGGCCCAGCACCTCAAGGTGGCCTCATGGTCAGAGAAGGGGTGGTGGGTTATGTGTCCTTTGGGGTGTTCTGAGGAGGAAGAATGACAGAATTCAGGACACTGAGTTAGTATGATGGGGATAAACTGATTTGAAGGCGAGGAGGAAAACACAGATGGCACAAGCCTGGTTCAGGAAACTGGGATAATTCCTATTCTTTGGAAAGTTCTAGAATGACGTTTGGGTAGGTGGCTCGGGGCTCTCGGGAGACACCAACTCTGGGCCTGAGCTGGGTGGAGGGTAAATGGTTGAGGAAAGCACGAGTCAGAGCTGAGATCTGAGAAAGGTCACAGATGGCTGCGGGCACCAGGGAACCAACATGTGTTGTTTTGGAGTAGGTGTCCCCTCCACCGAGTGACCTGGGTTCTTAACAGTTCTGTGGACACAGGGTGGGCCTGAGGGCGAGTCTCTCTTTTTTTTTTTTGCTTGTTTTTGGGTCACACCCGGCAATGCTCAGGGCTTACTCCTTGCTCTGCACTCAGGAATTACTCCTGGCGGTGCTTGGGCCACCATATGGGATGCAGGAAATCGAACCCGGGACGGGTCTTATGCAAGGCTAACGCCCTACCCGCTGAACTGTTGCTCAGGCCCCAAGGCGAGTCTCTCTGCGGTCCAAAACATGGAAACCAGGAGGGCCCCTCTCTTGACTGGAAGGGGCGCTGTTCTGACACTGACCCCGTTATCTTCCCCCTTATAGGGAATCGCCCCGCGCACGGGAGGTCAGGGTCCTCAACACCCGGACCATTACCTGCGCGCAGCAGCGTGTCCTTCCCGTTGTACAGGTATCTGTGGAGCCACTCCACGCACGTCCCCTCCAGGTAGTTCCTGTGGCGCTCAGCCACACCCGCCTGCTCCCACTTGCCCTTGGTGATCAGAGCCGCCATGTCCGCCGCGGCCCAGGAGCACAGATCCTCGTTCAGGGCGAGGTAGTCTTTGCCATCGTAGGCGTATTGCGTGTACCCGCGCAGGAGGCGCCCGTCGGGCCCCACGTCGCAGCCGTGCATCCTCTGGAGGGTGTGAGAGCCTGACTCGCCCGCCAGGTCAGCCCCCACCGAATACGAAACCGGCCCGTGCCCGCGCTTCCCCACGTCCGGGGTCCGGGGCGGGTCCCTCAGCCTCGGGACGTTCGGACCCGCCTCGGGGTGACCCGGCCCGTCCCCGTGTTGGGTGGTCCCTGACCGGCCGCGCTCACCGTCCGCGCTCTGGTTGTAGTAGCCGAGCAGGGTGTTCAGGTCCACCCGGTAACCCTGAGCGCTGGCCTTGGCTCCCAAAGTCTCGCGCTCCCAGTACTCGGGTCCCTCCTGCTGCACCCACGGCGCCCGCGGCTCCATCCTCGGACTGGCCGAGTCGCTGTCGAAGCGCACGAACTGCGTGTCGTCCACGTAGCCGACGGTGATGAAGCGGGGCTGCCCGCGGCCGGGCCGGGACATGGTGGTGTAGAAATACCTCAGGGAGTGGGAGCCTGCGGGAGCGGAGGGTGAAACACCTCAGGGAGTGGAGCCTGCGGGAGCGGAGGGTGAAACACCTCAGGGAGTGGAGCCCGGGGAGCGGAGGGTGAAACACCTCAGGGAGTGGAGCCTGCGGGAGCGGAGGGTGAAACACCTCAGGGAGTGGAGCCTGCGGGACCGGAGGGTGAAACACCTCAGGGAGTGGTTTTGGGGGAGCGGAGGGTGAAATACCTCAGGGAGTGGAGCCTGGGGAGCGGAGGGTGAAACACCTCAGGGAGTGGAGCCTGCGGGAGCGGAGGGTGAAACACCCCAGGGAGTGGAGCCTGCGGGAGCGGAGGGTGAAACACCTCAGGGAGTGGAGCCTGCGGGAGCGGAGGGTGAAACACCTCAGGGAGTGGAGCCTGCGGGAGCGGAGGGTGAAACACCTCAGGGAGTGGAGCCTGCGGGAGCGGAGGGTGAAACACCTCAGGGAGTGGAGCCCGCGGGAGCGGGAGGGTGAAACACCTCAGGGAGTGGAGCCCGCGGAGCGGAGGGTGAAACACCTCAGGGAGTGGAGCCTGCGGGAGCGGAGGGTGAAACACCTCAGGGAGTGGAGCCCGGGGGGAGCGGAGGGTGAAACACCTCAGGGAGTGGAGCCTGCGGGAGCGGAGGGTGAAACACCTCAGGGAGTGGAGCCTGCGGGACCGGAGGGTGAAACACCTCAGGGAGTGGTTTTGGGGGAGCGGAGGGTGAAATACCTCAGGGAGTGGGAGCCCGGGGAGCGGAGGGTGAAACACCTCAGGGAGTGGAGCCTGCGGGAGCGGAGGGTGAAACACCTCAGGGAGTGGAGCCTGCGGGAGCGGAGGGTGAAACACCTCAGGGAGTGGAGCCTGCGGGAGCGGAGGGTGAAACACCTCAGGGAGCGGAGCCCGCGGGAGCGGAGGGTGAAACACCTCAGGGAGTGGGGTTTGGGGGAGCAGAGGTGAGACCCGGCCTCAGATCTTGGGGGGTGATGGGGTGGGAGGGACTCAGAAGAAAGGAAAGGGGGTCGGGACCGAGAAGGCGACACTTAGGGGGCAGGATAGTTGAAGGCGGTCGACAGGAGGACGGGACGGGGGCATCTGGGCCGGGGACCGCAGAGAAACTCCTGCTCAGGGTCCTCAGAGGTGTCCTCCTCACCCCAATCCCCGCAATGAACTCCCCTCCCGACCCCGCACTCACCCGCCCGGGTCTGGGTCAGGGCCAGGACCCCCGAGAGCAGCAGGAGGAGGGTTCGCGGCTTCGACATCTCCAGTGACTTGGGGACACTTTGACTCCTGCTAGGTCCCCATTAGTTTATAACCAGGAACCGTATCGACCCTGATTGGCTGCCGTAGACTCTGTCACCCAATGGGAGTGAGGACTGGATAGACGTCACGAGTATCCGGGCAGGAGGCGCTGGTCCAGGTTGCAGAGAAGTGAAACTGGAGTGACCAGGAATCCCCAGCGCTGAGCTCCCGCCCCCTACACAGTCCTGGGGACTGAGACACTGGGAGCCACACCCGGGACTTTGGCCTCCCCGCTGCTCCCGCACCTGATCTTTGTCCTAACTGTTTCCCCGTGTCCAAGGCTGAGACCCTGTCAGCAATTTTCTATTTTTTTTTTCCTTTCAGCATCTCGCTGCCTTCTTAGACAGTTAGAGAGCACCGGAGACTCCCCTGTGGACTAGGTTACACCGGTCAGCCTTTACCATGGGAGGAATCTGAATTAAAGACGCTTTATGGTTAGTGGTGGTTATTTTTTGGCTGTGCTCAGGAATGACTCCTGGCTCTGTGCTCAGGGATCTTTCCTGGCAGGCTCATGGGGCCCTATGTCCTGCCAGGGATCAAACCCCGAGTGGGCCACATGCAAGACAAAGCACCTTAACTCTGTCCTATCTCTCTTTCAAGTTAAAGACTGAAAATTACTTCCACTGGAATAATAATAATAATAATAATAAATAATAAATAATAATAATAATAATAATATAACAGTAAGACTTTTGTGGGAGGAAGAGCTGACACCCAGTGATACACACTGGCTCTGCACTCAGGAATTACTCCTGTCTGAGCTCAGCGGAGCATTTGGGATGCAGGGAACAGAACCCGTTTGTGCTCGTGCACAGCCAGGACCTTACCTGCTGTACTATCTCCCAGCTCCCAGAAAGGCTTTTCAGAATAAATCATATTAGATCTTTGCCAAGGAACACTCCTGGCTGAGAAGGCCTAAAGCAGCGATGCCATGAGGATTTAGAGAGAGAGAGAGAGAGAGAGAGAGAGTGATGCAGGTGGGCCTCACGGGTGGCTTATGTGAGGCAGGAAGGGGAGAGAGATGGTTGCTTTCTCCCCCAGCCGCCTCTGCTGCCCTGGACCTGCTGGGCAGGCTTAGAACTGATAAAGTCTGTGATGAGCCCCTGCACAGCATGGGCCTGAACCTCACCAGCCCCCTCAAGGTGGCCATCAAGCCACACCTGATGTCCGCTTGATCTCTAGGCACGGGAGTTGATCCCCACCACCCGAGGTTTCTCCGGGAGCCATGGACTCAGGCTGGAGTGAGGAATTGCTCTTTGCAGGAAAGGAAAGTCAGTCCTAGGCCTTACCCAGGGTTGCCTCAGGGTTCTAGTCTTCCTTACAGAAAAAGAATTTTCAGGAGTCCAGGAGAAGTGAAGTAAAACAGGTTTTATTAAGGAGGTGTTAGGAAAAGGGAAGGGGAGAGAAGGTAAAAGTGAGAGTAATTCACTCAAAGGGAGAATGCGGGCTACTCCAAAGATGGCGAGCGAGTAAGAGAGAGTACACATCCCAAGAGGGGAGATGCGGGCAACATACGTGCTCAAGCACTACATGTGCTTTCGGCACATGGGCTCAGGCAGCATGTGTGTCCATGCAGCATGTGCACGCCATCCTTTGGTCAGGACAGCTTTTATAGATTTCTCCCCAAGTTACTCCAATATGGGGCTTCAACCTAGGTTGCTAGGGCCATTGGGAATGGTCTTCTTTGCTGGAATGCTTTGGAGTCTTTGGAGACCTGGGTCCTGGGCCAGGAACACTGATTCATCTCCCTCAGGAGATTTAATTAGCTAAATCCATTGGGCTTCAAACATTCCCTTTGGCCTTCCCTTCCCTCAGGCTCTATTGTTGATAGTGGTCTTATCAAGTCTGGTTCCTGTTTTCAAACAGGTGTGACTCTGGATAGCTGAAGGATCAGTTTTCTTTTTTCTTCAGGAATTTTTATTGCCATGTGGCAATTGCTTTAATCTATACTAGATAGACTTTCACACATCCAAGGACTTAGTTTATGGGACAAACATCTTTGTAATGGACTTTCTCTAGGGAGCTTCTTCCTGGAGAGGAAGCAGAGATAGAGCAGATACAGGAACCTCCTTCCCCGGGGCAGCATCCGCCTCTAGCTCCACCATTCTGGGGAGAAAGGTCCATAAAGGACCTGTCCATTTCCTTGTTCGTCTCCAACCTGTCCATCTCCTTTATCTCTTTATCTGGTCCCAGCAGTTGTTTTCCAGCATAGAATTTTTTTTTTTTTTTTTTTTTTTTCTCTTTTGGGTCACACCCGGCAATGCTCAGGGGTTTCTCCTGGCTCTGCACTCAGGAATAACTCCTGGCGGTGCTGCGGGAACCATATGGGATGCCGGGGATCGAACCCGGGCGGCATGGGCCAGCTGCCTGCAAGGCAAACGCCCTACCCGCTGGGCTATCTCTCCGGCCCCTCCAGCATAGAATTGTCCCAGTTCTCCAACTAATCTCGTAAAGAATGTCAAGCTGCTATATTTTGGTGTAGACCAGTCAAGGCTGAGAGCTCTGGGGCCTCCTCAGAATGAGGGTGGGCAGATTCACCCATATGCCAGTCACCCACCGATGCCCAAAGGCCCAGAAGCTCCCACCCAACCCCGAAATTTTCCTCCATAGGAATAGCCCAGCTCCACACTGAACCTCATCAACCTGTCCAGGGAACCAATGGTTCCAGCTTTGGAACGGCAGCTCCGCATTTCAAAGTACACAGCCTGGTACTATGACAGCTGAGATTTTCAAAGCAAACATTAGGTGGATACCTGGTGATGAAGCTCACATATATTAAAGTTATCTCAATAATAGCATGCACTGGACAGATTAGCAACATAGTCTGAAAAAAAAAACTGATTGCTGTTATTTATTTCCCCACATTGTTATCCAATTCTTTATGTTCAGAAGCCACTACATTTAAAGGAGCATTCCTGGCTGCTTGAATAAAGTGGCTCACTTTTTCTCTGGCAAGAGGCCCTGAGGCTGGTCTGGGATTCCACCCAGAAAGCCTGATATCTTTACAACTTTTACCAAGGCCCAATGCTGTGTGGCTTCAGACTATTAGGCTGAGGTCTGAGACTGCCCCAATATGCTTATCTTTGCTAAGCAGCTCTAGAAATTTAAGTTACCAAAAGTCTTAAAAGATAACATAAAACACCGGTAGGATAAAAGTTTTGCAACTCATTTTATCACTGTAGAAACCCATGTTTTAAACTAAATCATCACTTCTTGAACCTGTTTCTTGTACCACAATTATTACAACTCAGAGGATTTTCTAGACAAGATATTCTAATAATCCATTGCAGAAATAAAAAAAAGCATGTACCTTAGACATACCAGCATAAGAAAACAGTTGAACTACCAATTTTTTCGTGAAACACGTGATCTTCTATGACTTAATTGCAATAGTCCTCATGCTTTAGTTATTTTCAAAACAGCCTAATTTCTCATTAGAATTTGACTAAGGCTTAAGGTAAAGCTCTGAACTATCTCACAAAGTTCTTATTTCTTTCCTGATGTTGGCTCTATCTTCCACCCTTTCTAAACAGCACAGGTTCTGGAATAGAGATAATTTTAGGAATCAGGAACCCTTTAAACTTTTACAATTATATCTGTTAACCTTTTACCTTAAGATTTAAACTGAAAATGTCGACTTCTCCTCATGCTCAACATTCAGTTTAGAACACATTGACTCTCCCTGGTTTAGCAATTTGTTTTTGATTCCCATTTGTTTTATCTAACACTCCAATGTTCCGCACAGACAAGACAAATTAACTGCAAACAATGGGTGGCCACCACACAAACACATACATACACAGTTGATCTATTGATCTTTAGTTATGATCTGACCCTTTAGGCAGGGTAGAGAAAACTGGTAGACTGAAAAAGGAGGGGACCACCCCCAGAGCAAAAGAATAGCCCTGCTTGGCCGATCGGGAGCTTGCCGTACACAGATCCCCCATTTGGCATTTGATATGCCAAATGAGGAACCCCATACCATGAGGGTCACCATTTTCCACATCCGGACTCTCAACCTAGTCAGAGCTCCACCCAGCAGAAGAGCTGGTCACAAGCCGGGCTCCTCAGAGACACACCCTACAGCAGTCTTTTTTCAAGTCCAGCCCAGGTATCCCTGATGCAGAGACTCACACACAGGCTCTCCCTGTGCCCAGCTGATCACGAGGCACCTGGGAGGGAAAGTGGGTTCTCACCGTGGCCCGCCATCCCAGCAGAGCCTCGCAAGAAGCTAGAGGAACCCCCCATACCATGTGAGCTGCCATTTTCCACATCTGGACTCCCCCACCTCGTCAGAGCTCCACCCAGCAGAGAGCTGATCGCAAGTCCAGCTGCTTGCACAGCTGCAAATCGGTCACTCGGTTCATCAATAAATGCACGAGATAAGAGGCTACTCGAGTATCCCACCCGCACGGCAGAGCCTGGCAAGCTACCCATGTCGTATTTGATATGCCAAATAACAGTAACAATTATAGACCTCATTCCCAAGACCTGGCTGAATGGTTTGAAGCTCTTTATGTTCCTGGAGCGAGCAGATGCTTTGAGCTACACTAGCATGTGACAGAACATATTGGAGATATTACTGGTGCCCGCTCAAGCAAATCAATGAACAACGGGAAGACAAGTGATAAAGTGATACCTTCTCAGCAGATTTTCACAGATTAACAGCTTCTGGGGAGGCGTTCAGTGCATAGTCCTGCCACAGTCGCCAAAATGATGTAGGTAGGCCTCACAGGTGGCTTGTGTGACACGGGAATCGGAGAGATGCTCACTTTATCCCCAGTCGCCTCTGCTGTCTAGGATCCTCTGGGCAGGCCAAGGACTGATAAAAGGCAAGTCAGTCCTAGGCCTTACCCAGGATTTCCTCAGGGTTCTTGTCTTCCCGCAGAAAAATAATTTTCAGGAGTGGACGAGTGTCAGGGATGCCTCCAGGGTCCCCAACAGTACCGAGAAGCGAGATCCCTTCTACCTCGGAAGCCGGTGGGGAATGGATGAAAACTCAGGAATCTGGCACAGGTTTTAAAAAAGCTTTACTCATCACAGGTTCAGGCATACAAATCAACAATAGGAAAAACCCTGTGCTTAGGATTCCCGGCTAGAGCCCCAGCCACGTGTAGGCCAAGATGGCGGCCACCACGTGTTAAGTAAGGCCCTGTAAAGAGGAGACAAAGGCAAGACTCCCAAGAAGACTGCAAGCCCCAAAAGAGAGCCCCAAAAAAAGAGAGACAGCAAGAGAGGAAGCAGGCTAGTTTTATCCCCCTGCAACTCAGACCTCCCACTTTTATGGGAAGCAGGGAGGGTCAAATGCCCTCAGGTGATTTCTCCCAGCACCTCACCTAGGCCCTTTTAGATGCTAATGTCATAAGCCAAGATCTGCCTGGAAATGTCTTTATAGGGTAGAGAAGGGGGTTTTGAGATGGCATGCCTCTGTACCAAAGACTATACTAATGCCAGTTAAATATTTCTCCAAGCCTTCACAGAGTCTCATCTACTAGTAGTTTTGTATTTTAGTTGCTTCTAAGTTATCAGGGAGCCATGCTTGCTTGCTTGGAGGCAAACAGCATTTCTCTCTGGTCTAACTACTTAGAGATCCAACGTGGCCAGGCAAATATGCTGGTAAGATCTAGCTAGTCCCATGATGATTGTGGTAGCATGAGAGAATATTTATACCAGCCAGTACAGAATACATGGTCAGATAAACTGCCACATTTAAACTACCCCCTATCTACGAAGTGACCTGCAGGAGGCAAATCCAGGGCAGATGCAGAGGTTCTTATGTGTTCTGCAACAGACAAGCAGTGAAGTAGAACAGACTTTATTATGGAGGTTTTAGAGGGGGAAGGAGGAGGGAAAGTGAGAGAGAGAGAGTACACATCTCAAGAGATGCGAACAAAACGTGCTCGGGCACCACATGTGCTCTGTCTTTGAGCTCAAGCAGCACATGGGCTCAGGCAGTATATACGCACAGTCCTTGGGTCAGGACAGCTTTTATAGATTTCTCCCTAAGCTACTCCCATATGGGGCTTCAACCTAGGTTAGATTCCGTTGCCAGGCCCGTTGCCAAGGGAGTGGTCTTCTTTGAAACTCTCCTTTTCTTGACCTGTTTCTGCTGGATCTTCTGTCCTGAAATGTAGCCATATTAAGTCTTGGTGGAGAAGGTAGAGCCAGCTTCCTCAGAGTTTATTGAAGTTAATGTGATTGATCAAGTCTTCATCCCTGGTTTCAAAAGGTGACTCTGGACAGCCTTAGGGCAGGAATTCATTGCCATGTGGGTTCCTTCCTGTCTGCCTGCCTACATCATAAGCAACCAAAATAATGAGCAGAGTAGCCAAGTGTGCTGACACCTCAGCTAACCTGTGTGTTGTCAGAGCAAGAGCGTGTGCAACCTCAGAGAGCTAGTGCTCCTGTGTGACCTCAGAAAGTCACTGACCCTTTGTGACCTCAGAGAGCCAGTGAGTACCCCTGTGCTACTTCAGAGAGCCAATGAAATCAACTCACCATCTGAGTAATGAGATGCGAGGCACCTTACTTGTTGGTACAGGAAGTAGGAAGTGGGGCTCCGCCCTCAGGAGGGGAGAGAGTGAATTGACTGGAAATGGTCTCTGGGAGAGGGTGGCCGGACTCTGCTGAGCTTAGAGGCACCCATAGGGCAGCCAGATAGGACATACACAGACTAGAGGGAAGTGCCACAAAGTAGCCACCTATGTGAGGGGACAGTTACTGTTACTAGTGAGTAACTGTTACTGTTACTGCTACTGGTGTAACTGTTACTGGCCACACAGACCTTTCCTCCCTGTCTCAGGAACACTGTTGTTCATGAACACTGGTGGGGTCTCTGCCTTTGTCTGTGTCTGCTGTTTGGGGGCAGGGTGGAGGGACCACACCCTGCTGTGCTCAGGGGCTACTCCAGGTTCTGTGCTTGGGGCTGCTCTAGGTGCTTGGTGACCTCGCAGTCTGGGTGAACCTGAGCTGCTGCACACACAGCTGTTCTCCAGCCCTTTGAGTTAGGGTTTCTCACTGACCCCTGGGCGCTGCTCACTATCGTGTAAGGTCTGATGTTTTTAAGAAGGTGAGTTAAAACATTCTTTATTCCTGATTTATTTCTATTCCTTTCCTTTCCTTTGTTGTCACTGCTGTTGGTGCCTTTACTGGTGCTCACACACTTTGTTGTGGTGCTTATGGTGCTCACACACACTTTAGTTATGGTGCTCAGAAGGTAGCATTGTTGAGTTGTGGAACTTCTGCACAATTGGTTGTGGTGTCAGATAGAATCTTTCTTTGCTGTGGGGCCGGGTATCACACAAGCCATTGCCACCAGGTTCACACAGATATGTGGGATGGCGTCGGGGTCAAACTCATGCCCTCAGATCTGCAGAACAGGCATCTCCACTGTGCTTCATTCCCAGGCCCCAAAATGTCTACACTGAGCAATATCCCAGACAGCGAGACTAGCCTCCTCTCTAGACCGGAGAGCTGAGCTGGTGCAGTGAGGTCGGGATACGGCTCAGTGGCAGAGCATGTGCCATTCATGTACGGAGGCAGGGTCCGTCCTGGCAGTGCAAAACCAAAGAAACTTTACTTTTGTGAAAAAAATAGTGGACCTAGACTAGAATGGAATATCAGATTTTGAGTATGATATGACAAGTATTATGTAAGTATCAGAAAATTTCAAGTGTTTAAACTAATGTTTGAAAGCTGTTCACCTACAAGAGAATTAAAAATATCCTGCTGGGCAGGGCTAGAGTGATAGCACAGCAGGTATGTGTTTACCACGTATGTAGTGGTTGGGAATCACACCCCGCACCACAGATGGTCCCTGTGTCCCCTTGATAGTAACTCCTGAGCACTGCTGGGTGAGACAAAAAAAAAATAGAATGTTTCACAAAACCTGCAGAATAGCCCTAATTGTGGGATTTATACAGAGATTCCTTCTAAAAGAGAAAAAGTGTGGGAAAGAGCACATGGAAAATATGTACTCTTTGGGAGTGGGTAAGGTGAATGTGAGAATTAACATATTGTCGGGCGCCCGCCGGGGTCCCCGACAGTGCCCGGAAGCGAAGTTCCCTTCTACCTCCGAGCGCGAGAACGGATGAAAACTCAGGAATCCGATGCAGTTTTAAAAGGCTTTACTTATCACAGGTTCAGGCATACAAATCAGCAAAAGGGAAAAGCCCGGTGCTTAGGATTCCAGGCTAGAACCCCAGCCACGTGTAGGCCAAGATGGCGACCACCACGTGTAAAGGAGAAAAAGCTTCCAAGGGGAATGAGCACTCACAAGGAGAGATACCACAAAGAAGAAGGCCCGGAGAGCGGGAACCGGCTAGTTTATATCCCTGTAACTCAGACCTTCCTCCCACTGTTATGGAAAACAGGGAGGGTCCAATGCCCTTAGGTAATCCCTCCCTGCACCTCACCTAGGGCCTTTACTATGCTGATGTTTTGAGTCGAAATCTGCCTGGGAATGCCTTTGTAGTGTAGAGAAGGGGTTTCTGAGATGGCATGTCTCTGTACCAAAGACTAATACTAATGCCAGTTAAATATTTCTCCAAGCCTTCACAAGTCTCTTCTACTTCATTGTAGTTTTATATTTTAGTTGCCTTTGAGTATATCAGGGAGCCATGCTTGTTTGCTTGGAAGCAAACAGCATTTCTCTCTGGTCTAATTACTTAGGGGTCCAGCGTGGCCAGGCTAATATGCTGGTAAGATCTAGCTAGTCCCACGATGATTGTGGTAGCATGGGAGAATATTTATACCAGCTAGTACAGCATACATGGTCGGATAAACTGCCACATTTAGACTACCCCCTTATCTACGGAGTGATTTGCGGGGAGGCACTCCAGAGCAGATGCAGCGGCCCTTAGGAGTCCTGCAACAACATATGACATGGAGAATAGTAATGGTACTTTTGTGGTGGTGAGATACAGTAACCGTTTGTACACATGTTGCCTTAGTTACAACAATAACTGTATTTGTATATATGAAATAGAGCATGCTTCTGCTAAGGGAGAAACTGAGGAACATGTCTCATGTGGAGTGAGGTGATAGTGATGACCACCAGTCATCATCAGTGATGACCAAGTGGATCCTTCACTCCTGATGTGCTGTGGAGAATGTTACTGTGTGTCTATGGCTTCCCCACACCTCAGCCTTGGCCACCACACCCAAAATGAGGGGTTTTTTTTCAGTGTGTAGCAGAGTGGTATCCTGACAGTGCCACGTCATGTTATCCAAGACAAGGAGAGTCTGAGACCTGACTCAACCTGAAGAACCTTAGAGAGACCGGACTGGGACTTCACTTGGGGGGAATGATCCTGGGATGGGATTCTGGGAGGGAAAGAAAACAGTAACATCCAATATAGTGGTTAGATTAGTAAAACCGCACCGACACAGACTCATTAGCTGGGAACTGTGGTAGAGATAAAGGTGAGGAATGTCCCTCAGAAAAGGAACAGGGAGGGACTGCTGTAACACAGCGGGAAGGGCCTTTGACGTGCTTGCAACCAACCCAGGTTCCATCCCCTGGCATCCTATATGGTCCCCTGAGCACTGCCAGGAGTAATTCCTGAGCAAAGAGCCAGGAGTGACCCCTGATTGTCACTGAGTGTGACTCAAAAAAAAAAAAAAAAAAAAAAAAAGAATAGGAACAGGGAGTTGAGGGAAAGTTCCCTGTAATTTCTAGGTTTGTCAAAACTTGACTAGAGAGAGGGGTTCGGGACATGATGGAACCTCAGACACAGCACAAGGCCCAGAGGTTTCCTTTCCTTCAGTCCCTGCCCACTCCTGAGCCTGACCCCAGGACTGGTCTTGATGTAGGCAGACAGACAGGCGGGGGTAGGGGGCGCTGCATGCCAGTGAACTGTCCTCATTAGGCTATCACCATTTGGAACAGGAATGAAGACTTGATAAGACCCATTAAGCAACAAAGACCCTGAGAAACTGGGTCCACCTTCTTCATCCCAGCCCTTAGCCCCCCATCAACCTTCAATGGCCCAGCAGAAGATTCCAGAGCATTCCAGCCCAAGAAGATAAAAGCCTCCTTTGTTTTATTTTTATTTATTTATTTATTTATTTATTTATTTTTTTGCTTTTTTGGGTCACACCCGCAATGCTCAGGGGTTACTCCTGGCTCTGCACTCAGGAATCACTCCTGGCGGTGCTCAGGGGACCATATGGGATGCCGGGAATCGAACCCGGGCCGACAAAAAGCCTCCTTTGAAAATCAGTAGGGCTCCCTCTCTGCCTTTGGAGCAGCCCGAGTTCTTCCTTGAGTGCATTACTCTTTTCCCCCTCCTTCCCTGTCCTAAAACCTCCTTAATGAAATCTGCTTTGCTTCACTGCTCCGAAAATTCTTCTTCTTCAAGGAAGTCAAGAACCCTGAGGGAAACCCTGGGTAGGACCTAGGACTGACTTTCCTTTCCTGCAAAGACCAATTCCTTATTGCAGCCTGAGTCCATGGCTCCCCAAGAAATCTCGAGTGGTGGCAACTCCCGTGCCTAGAAATCAAGTGGACATCAGGTGTGGCTTGACGGCCACCACATGAGGTTGGTGGGATCAGGCCCACGCTGTGCAGAGGCTTATCACAGACTTTATCAGTCCTTAGCTTGCCCAGAGGATCCCAGGCGACAGAGGAGGCTTGAGAGTAAGCAACTATCTCTCTCTCTCTTCTTCCGGCCTCATATAAGCCACCCGTGGGGGCCACCTACATCAGTCTGAAGGCACCTTCATCCACGTGCGGCGGGGAACACATCGCTGAGCCTGGGTGCAGTTGTATTCCCAATAATATTAGAGAGCAGAAATGAATCCCCTCTGCCCCTAGGAGACAGTTGGCCTGTGGTGGACAAGTGAAACTCGCAAATCTAGAAAAATTTCCAAAAAGCTTTACTCACACAAGTTCTTTCAGTATAATCTTCAAACAGGTGTTGTAGTACACTGCTGCCCAAAGCCTCTGCATCTAGCTGGAGTTGCCTCCTGCAGGTCACTTTGTAGATAGGATAGGAGGAGGATAATTTCAACGTAACAGTTCATCTAACTATGTATTCTATACTGACTGGTATAAATATTCTCTCATGCAGCAACTGTCGGGGAACGCCGCCGGGTCCCCGACAGTGTCAGGACAGAGGTTGTCTTCTACCTCCGAGGATGCCGGAGAACAGATGAAGACTCACGAGTCTGGTGAAGTTCCAAAAATGGCTTTTAATAGTACAAAAGTTCTTCCACAGCACTCCAATATAATGAACAAACTTTAGCTCTGGTCCGAACTTAGACCATAAAAAAGAGCCTAAGTCTTCCACCAAAGAGAGAGGGATTTCACCCGAGCTGAGTCCTACCCAGAAGAAGGAGCAAAAGGCCAAAGAGCAAAAGACCAAAAGCCAAAAGTCAAAAGCCAAAAGCCTCAGGAGCCAAAAGCTGAAGTCTGAGGAACCAAAAGGCAAAAAGGTGAAGGGGCCTCAAGTCAGCCCTTTATATACACCAAAGTAATCCAATCGGGAGGGTCATGTCAACAAAGAACTCTAAACAGAGTGTAGTGCCACACCTTATTGCAGGTATAAACAAAGGTTATGCCAAGGACTAAGGAGATTATCTCTTATGTAAAACACTGGAGAGAGAGAGGGCTGATATAAAGTAATACATTTTAACTTCATGAGCTTCATGTAATCTAGATGGTACCCACAAGGTCCTTCTTATTATTATCTGCACCAGGGTGATTCTGATTATCTTGTTCTCGTGTACTGAAAGGGTCACTCTTGCCTGCTTAGAGCAAACTAGTATGATCCTTCCTATAGTCTTCCTATAGTCTCAGCGTAGCCAGGGTGGTAGTCTGGTAAATTCTAACTGTCCCACGCTGGGTGCAGTGGGTATAAAGAGGAGCAGTGCCCAATCTAGAAAACATAGAAGTCTTAGTAGATGTATAATTCAGAAGTTATTCAGAGTCAAGGTGACTTCTGTAACTGCCACACCTCTAGCAGTGTTTACATAGAAGAGAAGTCTCATTAGAATGAACCTTGACTTAAGTAGATTAAGCTGGGAGTGGGCAAAACAACAAAACTCCCAGAATAGCTAAACCTGTCCTCCAACAACTCTCCCTTTTTTGTTTACAAAAATATAAAAATCAAGTATTCTAAATAATACATACAGAGGAGTGATACAGAAAAGGGACAATTCCAATTACAAGGTTATATCATATGTTGTCCCGGTGTCGAATTAATTTTGAACTGAGTACAGTTCATAGTAAAATGTCTCTGGCTGTTTGGTCATAACTGACTACAGCCTGTATTGTCCTAAGTTAGTGAGAGTCAATTTCCCATGAAGTCACGTCTCTGGAACAAGGTCCGAAGAACTGATTCTGAAACAGCAGCATCGGTGAAGACAGGAATGAGTCTTGGGAGAGCAATCATCAGGGACTCGATGTATTATCAGGAACACTGGATCAGGTTTCATGAGCACTGGAACAAACTTCTCAAGCACTGGAATAGGTCTCTGGAACAGCGGTACAGGCATTTCGAGAAGGCATCTTTGGCAACAGTACACTGGCACCGGTAACCATACCTATAACTTAATTTTAGGTGAGACAAAAACATTTTTCAAAAGTTAATCACAATAGAGATTTTTAGGACTTTGGTAGGAACCCAAGAGCATGAAGAATCTCCAACACCTTGTGAAAGGAAACATTAGAAAAAACTTTTTTGCAAATTATTAATTTTTTTTGCAGTGAGCACTGTTTTAGGAATCTCGGAGTACTGAACACTGTGGTGCAAGTTTACTGCATTCCAATATCTTATCCTGTGAACAGAATCATGAAAACTTTTTTCATTGATTTAGCAAACTTTTTTGTAATGAGCACTGTGAACAGAGTCCAAAGCCTCGGACATTATAGAAGGAAGTTGCAGCAGCCAAGTTCTTTTCCTGTAAATCTCTGAACAAAAGCATTAAAAACTTTTTTATTAGTTGTTAGCAGATTTTGATATTGATCACTATATTTGGAGTTCGGCCTTTTTTATTTATTTTTTTCAGTTTTTTTAAAGTTTTTTTAACCTGTAAACAGAACATTAGAAAACTCATTAAGTTTTAAAACCTTGACACTGAACATCATACACAGAAATTCATTTCATTTCTCCTCGAAACATCAGAAAACTTCTTTATTAGTCATTTCTATACATAAAAACCTTAGAAAATTCTTACAAAATACCTTCTCCTTGAGAGTTATTCACGTGCTCTCACCTTCAAACACTTCAAAGCAGCAAGGAAACATAAAGACACTTACACATTAAACACTTAGAAAATACATATATTTTTATGGTACCTTCTTTTGGAGGGTTAGTTAGGTACTTTTACCTTTAAACTCACTTCAAGGCAGGTTTTTATTATTTTTTTATTTTTTAGAGAGAAAGGGGTTATCTCCAGCTAAAGTATCAACAGGCTGCAATGGAAGGTTATTTTTATTAAAGATGAACCAAGATCAACAGGCTGCAAAGCAAGATTATTATTACAAGTGAACTAAGTGTAAATGGTTTTAACAGTAGTTTGCGACGTCTTTCTGCAACTTATTTCAGAAAAATTTAGGCATTTCCTGAATCTTGGAGAACTCGAGTTTTAACAAGACGTAGTGGGACCCAAAGCTTCTTGGCAGGGATGCCATCCTTTGAAACATAGGCATATCCTTTTCCTCGAATGAGGAGGTTACCTGTTACCTATTTATCATCAGTTTTCACCCAGATAGGTGAATTGATTGGTTTATCTTGAAAATGTCTTTCAGCAGCTGTGTACATCTCGCCCTGAGGTAAATTTAAGAAATTTAAGGTGAATAATGTTAAAGATAAAGAATCCATTGGAGGCATACTTGTTTTTTGTTGCTTCAATAACTGAGTTTTAAGCGTTCTGTGAGCACGTTCAACAATTCCTTGTCCTTGTGGATTATATGGAATTCCTGTAATATGTTTGATCTGCCACTCTTCGCAAAATGATTTGAAGGTTTTGCTGGTGTAAGCAGGACCATTATCTGTTCTTATGGTATGGGGACTACCCATGACAGAGAAGCACTGAAGTAAAAGGGAGCACACAGATTTGGCTCTTTCAGAAGTCTTTGGAACAGCCCATCTGAACCGAGAATACGTATCAATGACCACATGAAGGAAAGGTTTGTTTGGGAATAAGTTAGTATGCGTTACGTCCATCTGCCACAATTGGTTTGTCTGTAAACCTCGGGGGATTAGCTCCAGCTACATGAGATGTACAATGTAAGGGAGCACAGACAGGACAATTACGGACAATTTGTTTAGCTTGTCTCCAAGGGATACCATGATGTACATGAAGGCGGCGAGCATTTGTGTGCAGAGTTTGGTGCTCTTCCTCAGCTGATTTGAATACAGGTGCTGCCAAGAGATCTGCTGCTGCATTTTCCTCGAACCATTGGCCCGGTAGGCCAATGTGACCGGTATGTGAAATATCCGGAGTGTGACCGGATATGTGAAATATATATATATAGGGGAATGTTCTTTTTTGGAGGATTTCTTGCAGTTTCTTGAGTAGCTCCTGAATTATGGGATTATGGGCATTTAATGAAGCAGTGACGATTCCAGGAAATAAACCAACTACATATGCAGAATCACTCACCACATTACATGGGCCAGATATATGGGATAGTAAATGTATCAGGGTTGCGAGTTCCACTTGCTGAGCAGATTTATAATTTGTGTGCACTGTTGTGGTCAATGAAGGACCAGTAATTTCTCCCTTTCCTGATGAGGAGCCATCAATATAGTATACTGGAGCATCAGGAATAGGTGAGGAATGGACAATGGTGGAAATTACAAAGGGTGTCATTTTCAGAAATTCCCAGGTTTTTCTAGCTGGGTAATGATAAGATATTTCTCCTGAAAAATCTGCTAAAGCTCTTTGAAGGATTTCACTGAGTGGTAAAACAGCTTCAATTTCTTTTTTTAGGGTCAGGTAGTACAATTACATGAGGATCATGTCCAAGTAATACTTGGGTTGTTGATCTTCCCTCAATTATAAGGTTGGCTATCATCTCAAGGTAAGGTGTAGCAGTATGATTCTGCTTGTTATGTAAGTAAACCCGTTCTAACGGTCCAGATAATTGGGCTATAGCAGCAGTTGGAGACTCGGGGAGTGTTGAAGACCAATAACCATACCTTTTCTCCCGGATTAAATCTGGAGAGGTAAGATTTTTGAAGCTGATCCATGAAAAAGTCTAATTCCTTTTGAGCTTTAGGTGTTAGTTGCCTTGGGCTATTCAAAGCAGGATCACCTTCAAGGGTGTGGAACAGGTTACTGAGCTCACAGTTAGGAATCTCAAGGGAGGGTCGCACCCAGTTGATATCTCCCAGCAGTTTTTGAAAATCATTCAAGGTTTTGAGCCTTTTTTGACTAATGGAAATTTTTTGAGGACGCACTGTAGTGCGGTCAAGAGCATAGCCCAAATATTCATATGGAGGCTGCATCTGGATTTTTTCTGTAGCTACTTGTAAACCAGCCTCGGGTAAAACTGTCATTACTTCATTATACAAATTTCGGAGATCTTTGGAATTATCACAGGCTAGCAAGATATCATCCATGTAGTGGATCATGTATGCATTGTGAAATTTAACACGAGTAGGTCTCAAAACTTCATCAACAAAGTGTTGACACATTGTTGGTGAGTTAGTCATTCCTTGTGGTAATACTGTCCATTGAAACCTACGTAAAGGACCTTTATGATTGATGGAAGGAACTGAAAATGCAAACCTTTTACGATCATCTGGGTGGATAGGAATGTTGTAGAAACAGTCTTTTAGGTCTATGATAATTAATGGCCAATCTTTAGTAATAGCTGCTGGGGAGGGGAGCCCAGGTTGCAGGGCTCCCATGGGGATCATCATTGTGGAATTGACATTTCTTAGGTCAATGAGCAACCACCATTTGCCTGATTTTTTCTGTTTCACAAAAACTGGGGAATTCCATTCTGAAAACGATGGCTCTATATGTCCTAAATTCAACTGTTCTTCCACTAGATTTGTCAGCACCTCTAACTTTTTGATATTGAGGGGCCACTGTGGTGTCCATATAGGTTTGTCAGATTTCCACTGAATACGGATAGGTGGTGGGCGCTAACCACAGCAGCCCCAATTAAAAAGGGTTACTCCCTGAGTTACGCTTTATTAAGGAGAGCTGGAACAGGTGCCTGATGGGGGATTGGATGATGTATGTGAATCACTGCTCCCCATTGCTCCAGTATGTCTCGACCCCCATAAGTTTAAAGGCATAGGGGCTATATAAGGCTGGACCATGGCTACTTTCCCTTCAGGGCCAATACACGGCAGCCATCTCGCACTCTGTCAGAGAAGAGAAGAGGAGATATTGCCTACCCCGCTCAGGCTATGGGACACTCTCTTTAGGGCCCAGTTAGAGGGCCAATATTTGGTGGAGATTATGGTCATGTCTGCCCCTGTATCCAACATGCCTTTGAATTTCCTTTTATAAATTTCGATGGGTATAATTGGCCGTTTGGCCTGCGAAATCCTGGTAGTGTACCCAACTAGATAATTAGCAGGTGGCTGGTGGGCTTGGTTCTGTGCGGCTGTATAACCAACAATGAAGTTGGCAGAAGGGTTGGTACTGTTTAAGCCACCAGGGTGGTGGCTAGGGTGTTCGACCTGACTAGACGGATCCTCAAAAATTAATAATAGTCTAGCAAGCAGTTCCCCATTTTCAAAGTCCATTTAGTTGGTACAGAGATTGACAGTACTATCTCTCCATGAGATTCAGGATCTAGAAGTCCGAAATGCACCTTAATTCCCTTAAATTTAAGCGGAATCGCTCCCCTGAATTAAACCCATACTACCTGGGGGCCCGGGCGATAGTCCAGCGGGTAGGGCGTTTGCCTTGCCTCGCCCGCAGCCTGTGCCGGCTCGGGTTCGATCCCCGGTGCCCATATGGTCCCCCAGCACCGCCGGGGGTGATTCCATAGTGCAGAGCCAGGAGAAACCCCTGAGCAGCGCTGGGTGTGACCCAAAAAGAAAAAAAAACCCATACTACCTGGGGAGCAGGTCCTTTTATCCCTGTATTTAACATATAAGGATCTTGACTTGGGTATATTGTGACAGTCTTAGGGCAGAGAATGTCAAGACTGCCATTGTCTGATGTGGTAGGCTGGAGAGTATTAATTGATTGCAATTCTGTGGGTTCTGATTTGGAGGATACTGGGCAGGTGGGATGAATGAGGGTGCCCCTGGATTCAGCTGGGCCTGGGGCTGGCCCCCACCCAGTTTCCCGCATTCAAGGGAGGCATAGGTGTCATTTGAGCCTGCGGAGCTTGTGGAACCTGGGAGGGAGTCCATGTAATATTTCCCATAAAGGGATTATTAGGATGTTGCCCTGTATCGATAGTTTTAGGAGATGGGCAATCTCTAAGGTTGTGCCCCTTCCCTCCACAGTTAAAGCAGGTTATCTGTCCAGATGAAGCCTGAGGCTGACTTCGTCTCCGAGACCGACAGTCTTTGGCCCAATGTTTTCCCTTCCTGCACCTAGGGTGTGGTCCAGGTGGGGCCCTCCTAGGGGTGGGGTTGTGATTATTAGCATGGTTTTCCTGGTAACTGTTTATCCTTTGAGGATTATTGTTTCTCCCCCCTGAAGATGTTTGACATTTCACCCCTCTCCCGATCCTCCTGCTGTATGGGATAAGCCTCTATAGCATTCTGTGTCCCATGGGAGGCCAAACCAACATTTCTACAGGCCTTTAGATATCCCATGAGGTCTTCCTTTTCCTTAATACTATATAGTATTGCTCGACAATTTTGATTAGCATTCTCATATGCTAAGGTTCGTTTTAGGATTTGTTGAGTGGATGGGTCTTGATTTGTTGAGTGGATGGGTCTTGTCTTTGGATTGTCTCACTTAATCTCCCAACAAAATCAAAGTATGGTTCATTAGGACCCTGGTAAATTTTTGTACAGCTACCTAGATATTCTGGGTCGGAACCTACTTTTTCCCATGCTTTTTAATGCTGTCTCCCGAACAAATCTTAAAACAGGTTCAGGTAATGTCGCTTGTTTTTCATTCTTTTGCCATTCACCTTCACCTTTCAGCATGGCAAAAGTTATATTATGGCCAGATTCTGTATTTCTTAAAGTGTCAATATTCATGTTAACCCCATCTGCATACCACATTTGCCATTGCATGAACTGTGATTGGTTCAGACAAGTATGGGCTACCATGTCAAAGTCTGACAATACCCACTGTTTATTTTGGCTCCAATCAGCTAAATATTTTAAAGAATAAGGACTTGATATTCCAAACCTGTCGCAAGCCTTCCTAAATGGGGTTATTGACTCAATTTTTTAAGTCTTCATGAATTGGTTTTACTTTATCTTTAGATTGGTCATGAGAAAGATTGCTGGGCTTTGCTCTTTGATAATTATTAGACAACCACAGGAACTGCAAGGCTCTTGGGGGCCTGCACGAGCTAACCTGTTTCTCCCCTTCTTCCTCATCACAGCTTGTAGTATCTGTCAGAGGAGCATCTTCCCCTTTGAAGGGGAGAATCTCCCCTTTTTTAACTCCGGGAGATTTTCAGCTTGAGAATTTGCCTCCTCTGGGTTTCCCTGTTCCTCCTCTAAGTTATCAGCCACATTAGAATTCTTTTTAGATTTTTTAGCTGGGAATGTATACACCTTTTCAAGTCTACAGCCTTGGGCGTGTTTGTGGAATGGCTTTTAGTTGGTTCACGCCTCAGCATCGGGTATGCGCTAGGTCCTGATTGATTAGTTATGAAATTATAAATCTCCCTGCGTAACACATCCATTTCTTGGTTTAAGTTTCCAAGTTTCCTATATATTTCTTCCTTTTGTTCTTTCAATCTTATGTCTAACTTCCAAACCTCCTCTTTCTGTCCATCTATACTAACTCTCTGTTTGTCAATTTCTCCCTCTAAGATAGTGCTTATCTTACTGATATCCTTCTTCTGCTCTTCAAACTTTACTTCAAATTTTAAATCCTGTTTAATAATTTTACTTTCCTGTTCTTCTAAATTTTCTTTGAATTTTTAAATCCTGTTCTTCTAATTTTTCCTCAAATTTTGAATTCTGTTTAATAATTTTACTTTCATGTTCTTCTAATTTTTTCTTTGAATTTTAAATCCTGTTCTTCTAATTTCTTTTCAAATTTTAAACTCTGTTTAATAACTCTGTCCTCAAGCTTTAAGACCAGTTTACCTGTAATTTTATGATTCTCACTTATATCTTTAATCGCTGAGTAAACCTCGTCGGCTTAAGATTGCATTCAATCTATTACTTTCTTCCCTCTCTCTATTAAACATTGTCCTTACACAAAGGTACAGTTTAAAAATCGCAAGGACCCAGATGATTTGTGAAAAGATTGAGTATTTCTCAGAAAGGAACTTCATTGACTGGGCTATGTATGATTCTGACCCAATAAGAGGTACAACATATCTATACCACGCTTGAGAATTCATCATTTCACTCACAGTTCGGATGCAGATGATCTCTGTCCGATGATGATTAGGCCAGACAATGTCCGGCCGTGCCCATCCTGGGATGCCAGATGTTGGGGAACGCCGCTGGGGTCGGGTCCCCGACAGTGTCAGGACAGAGGTTGTCTTCTACCTCCGAGGACGCTGGGAGAACAGATGAAAACTCTCGAGTCCGGGTGCAGTTCCAAAAATGGCTTTTAATAGTACAAAAGCTCTTCCACAGCACTCCAATATAATGAACAAACTTTAGCTCTGGTCCGAGCTTAGACCATAAAAAGAGCCTAAGTCTTCCACCAAAGAGAGAGGATTTCACCTGAGCTGAGTCCTACGCAGAAGAAGGAGCAAAAGGCCAAAGAGCAAAAGGCCAAAGCCAAAAGCCAAAAGCCTCAGGGAGCCAAAAGCTGAAAGCTGAGGAACCAAAAGGCAAAAAGGTGAAGGGGGCCTCAAGTCAGCCCCTTACATACACCCAAAGTAATCCAACGGGAGGGTCATGTCAACAAAGAACTCTAAACAGAGTGTAGTGCCACACCTTATTGCAGGTATAAACAAAGGTTATGCCAAGGACTAAGGAGATTATCTCTTATGTAAAACACTGAAGAGAGAGAGAGGGCTGATATAAAGTAATACATCTTAACTTCATGAGCTTCATGTAATCTAGATGGTACCCACAAGGTCCTTCTTATTATTATCTGCACCAGGGTGATTCTGAGTATCTTGTTCTCGTGTACTGAAAGGGTCACTCTTGCCTGCTTAGAGCAAACTAGTAAGATCCTTCCTATAGTCTCAGCGTAGCCAGGGTGGTAGTCTGGTAAATTCTAACTGTCCCATGCTGGGTGCAGTGGGTATAAAGAGGAGCTGTGCCCAATCTAGAAAATGTAAAAGTCTTAGTAGATGTATAAGTCAGAAATTATTCAATCAAGGTGACTTCTGTAAGTGCCACACCCTCT
>JAJIBD010026180.1:0-122160 GCA_021461705.1 Cryptotis parvus | reverse complement strand
TAATTCTTTCAAATCATTTGGAATGAAATGAAAAGAGAAGATAAAGACTAGATTAAACCATTTTTAGATACAGTTGCCTCAGGGGTTTTTATATATAATATATAAAGAATTTGCAGAAAGATTTCTAGTATTTAATAGTTTCTCAATGATAGAAGACAGGGTTAAGTCCATAGGCAAATAAAAGGTTGCATTCATGGACCAGTGTTCAACTTCTGTCTGCATAATTGTCTGGCAATTGGCAAACTATTCAACTGATTTGTGTCCGCTTAGCTTACATTCGGTGTTTACAATTGATGTTTCAAAATAGCTTATTTCACTCTTTGTTTCATAAAAAAAATATGTGTATAGCAATAAAATAAGAATTTATGAAATTAATACTATTAAATACAATGAAAAAGTGAACTACTATCCAAGTAAGCAACACCTTTAAATCTCAGTGTAGTTGAATAATTGTATACAATTTTTTAACATTCCGTAAGAAATTATACTAAGATCAGTGACACTGGACACTGAACCTCTGGAAAAAGCTTCATTAGCACCAACTAACATGTTCAAGGAAACTCAACATAGTTGTGCACACCTTTTCTACACAACTATAAAAATTTTATTATAAACCCTTTCCGCTAAAGTATATTGATAGTATTATGGTGGTATAGTTCCCAGTAGTTCAAAACAGTCATATTTTTTATTAAAATCCAATAAATTTTATCATCTTTAAAGAAATTATACATATAATGATGAAGTAAATATCAGAAAATGCAGAATATTTTTATTTCACTGACCAAAATTCACTAGAAACTGATTTTAAATATCTATGTCAATATTTTGTAGATGTTCTTTTTCTTCTTGTAGAGTTCCATTTGAGAAATGTTTATTACTGCTCTAAATTTCATGCTGTTTCCTATGCATATGAGATTTGTGCTTCTCTCTTGCAGAAGTGAGTGTCTCATCTTTCAAGCTTAATAGTTTCAATTTTGATGTGATATATTTATGTGTATATATGTTGTTATAAAATCATTTCTATAATTAAACAAAAACTCTGAACAATCTGCCTCATAGGAATTAATCATGTAGGTTCCACACAATGGAATAGTAATGCCTTTAACATAGAAAGTGAATTTAAACATGGAAATGTAAAAATGTCTAATTTATGCATAAAAAGTAAAAGGCAAGTTAACATTTGTATACAATGTGTTGTGTGAACTTTACAAATCTAGAGTAATAAATGCATTTTATAACATTTAAGGGCGTCTCATCTTTTTTTTTCTTTAATTTAGATTACAAATAGTGTTCTGTTACTCTGAATTTATTTTGGTTGGCATTTTGAGGTTTTTGGATCAGTGTTCTCATCTCTTTCAGGTTGGGGGAGATTTTGCCTATTATTTCTTCAGATACCATTGTTTCTTCTTCTGCAACTCTTTATTCTCCTTCTGGAATGCCTAAAATTCTGATACTGATATCAGACAGTATCAGATACTGACAATAATATATCTTATACTCTATTCATTTTCTCAATCTCTGTTCTATTGCTTCTTTTGTTACTGACTTGCTTTCTTAGCATCATTCATAAGCTTCTGATGTATTCTAGTTTCCTTACTTTCCTTTGAGCTAATTCCTTCATTTTCCCCCCAATCGGGCTGCCTTCCGGTTTATTGATCCTCTGTTTAAATGTTATTTTGAGCACTTTAGTTGTTCTAAAGACTTCTAGCACATTATCAAAATAGGAAAACATCATTTGTTGGGTGACAGGCTTAGCTAGCTTGGGAGCTTTACTGTTTTATCCACTCACAGCTTAATCTAGTTACATGTTCTTTTTTTAATTTATTTTTATTAAATATTTTATCACACCACAGTGAGATATACAATTACAGCGTTGTTCATGTTTAGAGGTTTCAGTCACATAGTGTACTGGCACCCCACCCTCCACCCGTGCCCATTTCCCACCACCAATGTCCCCATTCCCTCCCCCTCCCATAGCCTGCCTAAATGGCGGGTTCTTTATCTCTTTTCTCTCTCCCTCTCTCTCTTTTCCCTTCTCTTATACATTGTTACTTGCACTACATACACTTAGAGGCCATCATGTGCATTTTTTTGCTTGTATTTAATGCTCAGTTCTAGGCTAGTATTAGCCCTTTTCGATATTTATTCACACATGTTCCCTTCTCTGTCTTACCTAACCTCTGACTCCCACATGTTTGTGGTAATTTACATTTTTGGTAAGACCTCCTGATCCACGTTTTGCCTGACATTGGATTTTGGTGTCATATATATATATATATATATGTCATGCAAATAAATGCAGTCATTCTATATCTCTCTCTTTCCTTCTGACTAATTTTACTCAACATTATAGTTACATGTTTTAAGCCAAGGTTCTTACTAATAAGATGTCTCTTCTATGTAAACACTTAATGGAGGGTGTTACAGTTACAGAAGTCATCCTGACTCTGAATGAGTAACCTCTGACTTATTGTTATACATCTACTAAGACTTCTATGTTATCTAAATTGAGCACAGCTCCTCTTAATACCCACTGGTCCCAGTGTGGGACAGTTAGACTTTACCAGGAGATTATCACCCTGGCTACATTGAAAGTATTGTTTAAGATTATAGGAAGGATCATCCTAGTCTGCCCTCAAGCAGGAGAGTATGACCCTTTCAGTATACAGAGAACAAGATAGTCACAATCACTCTGGTGCAGATAATAAATAAGAAGAACCTTGTGCAGTACCATTCTAGATTACATGAAGCCCATGAAATTAAGATTTTTTTTTTTGCTTTTTTTTGGGTCACACCCTGCAATGCTCAGGGGTTTTTTCCTGGCCCTGCACTCAGGAATTACTCCTGGCGGTGCTCTGGGGACCATATGGGATGCCAGGGATTTAACCCTGGCCGGCATGGGCCGACCGCTTGCAAGGCAAATGCCCTACCAGTTGGACTATCGATCCGGCCCAAGATATATTACTTTATTCCAGCCCCATCTCTCTCCAGTGCTTTGCATAAAAGATAATCTCAGAAGAAGGGATTAGTCCTTGGCCTAATCCCTTTGTTTATACCTATAATAGGGTGTGGCACCATCCTTCTACACTCTTTTACTATCTAGAAGCTACTTAGGGTTCTTTGTTGACAGAACCCTCCCTGAAGTTAAGATTACTTTGGTGTATATAAGGGGACTGACTTGAGGTACTCTCCCTTTTTGGTAGGTCTCTCTCTTGGGAGATATCCTCTCTTTGGTGGGACTTCTTTCTGGTAGGACCCTCTTTGGTAGGACTCTGTCTGGTGGGATCCTCTTTGGTGGAAAACTTGGGCCCTTGTGTATGGTCTAAGTTTGGACCAGAGCTAAGGTCTTCCATTATATTTGATTGCAGTGGTAGAGCTTTTGTACTATTAAAAAGCCTTTTTGGAACTGCGCTGAACTTGAGTTTTCATCTGTTCCCCAGTGGCCTCAGGTAGAAGAGAAATTCTGTCCTGTTACTGTTGGGGACCCCAGTGGCTCCCTGGCAATCACTGGGGAACTTTTTTAGACCGCTTTTGGTCTCTGTTAATAAAACTAGGTTCCTTCATTTTCACATTATCTTTGTTAACTAGCATTAGGCTGGGTAGATTTCTGTGTCCAGAGAGCAATAAGCTAGACTGCAGGGCTCACCTCAGCTAGTGCTGGGTGTGGATAAACATATGGATGTTTGGATGTTACTGGGACTTTGCTCAGTGGGCAGATGTGCAAGGACTTTTAGTCCTGGATGGGAGTTTTCAGCTCGGGATGATGCTATGCCTGGGCAGATATCTGGCAGTGGCCAGGACCCTGTTCCCTCGATAGGTATTCTGCACTCCCCTTTAATGGCAGACAATTGGGAGGGTTCTCACTCTACAGTGAAATCCCATGAATTTCTTCTAGCAGAGTTTAGGACATGTGAAGTAGATTGAGAAGAGAAAGAGGTCAATTCTGGGTATGTATGGAAGATAGCATCCAAGCTGGCCCAGATGCTTATTGTTTTTATTTTACTCATGATAAAATTTTGGATATACCTTTTGTTGGGTGACACACCCTACTTTAAGTTCCAGCTACACTTAGCATGCAGCCCCTTCAAGCTAAGCTAGGAAGAGTTTTAATCTGCTCTGGCATTTGAGAAGTCAAAAAGGCCCACCTGAAGATCTACATTTAAAAATGGTCAATTGCCTGGCTTTATCTATAGATAGCACACGATGGGCTGGTCTGGAAAGTTGTGGTGGGTTTCTATCTATAAAATAAACTGAGAGAAAGGAGAAAGGCCTTTTTGCCATTTTTGCCTTCCCTTTGCCTTCTCCTCTTCCCTCTCCTCTCGATTTTCTGCTGGGGGTGGCAACCACTTGGTGGCATCCCATATTGGGGTAGGGGCCGGGGGGGGAGGCCGGGAGCGAGGCTTTTTCTTTTTTTGTTTTGGTTTGAGTACCTGTACTGGGATAGCTAAAGAGCCTAAAACGGTTTTCTGAGTTTTCAAACCATTCGGCTTGTGGAGGGGGAGGGGACGGAACAGTTCCACTAGTATTGGGAACCTCATAGTTGAGCTCTAACCTTTGATTATCTCTAAGTTTTCCCCAAAAAATTAATCTTAGCAATTATTTGTTTTTAGAATAAGGAGGGTATTCTGGGTCAGTAATTGGGGTTAAATATTTTTGTGTCAATTCAGTTCACTTAGTAATTCTTATTATTTTCTCAATTTCTCTGCCTTGATTTTAACATCAGGAACTCTTAACAATTTTCTAAAGTAATGGAATTGAAAAGAAAAAGAGAGCTTTTCTTTTGTAGTGAAGATATAGGGAACTTCACTTAAAAATATCGTAGTAAAAAAACACCCATAATAAAATTGAAAAATTTTAAAAATGCCTCGGTTTGCCTTGTGTATAAACAATTTCAGTTATATAATAAATATAATTTTAATTATATTCATTTTTTTCATGTTTTGAAAAACATAATATATTTTAGGTATAGCATTTATATATAAAAATCTTTCTTTAATACATAGATTTATAAAATAAAAAAGTGTCCATATCAAAAATAAAAAAATTATGCCATATGATTAGTGTTAACAGAGGTTATATCATGGTGATTTAAAAAATGTCAGAATACAGAAAATTGCAAACTTTCTGTGCAATATTTAATTTTATTTCAATGCAATTTTTTGTTTTATTGTTTCAAGTTTCTGGATCACCCCCAATGCCGTCCTGGTGTGCTTTTTCTTCTTCTTGTACTCAGAATCTCCTCCTGTCTTATTTCTGGAGAAATATATGACATTCCTGAGTTGGAACCTGGTTCTGTGTCCTCTGCAAGGCAAATTCCCTACCCACTGTACCTTTGGCTTCTGCCCCAACTAATGCAATATATTGGGAACTGCAATTTGAAATCAGTTAATTTATAAAATAATTATTTTATAAGTAGACACCTAATATAACTGATTCTGCGCTGCCATTCTTAATTCTACTCAAACCAAACCACGTAGCTATGGGTTTTATTATACAATTTAAAATGTTGGTAATATTTTATACTTAAAGATATTAAGGGACAAAGCCTAAAGAACTATTTGTAGTTGCGGGTGCTGGTCTAATATTACATTCTTAAAGTAATAATTTCACACAAGGATGAATTTTGAAAAGATTCTCCTTTTCCAATTTTCAGTTTTTTAGGAAACTTTTATTGGTTTTCAAACTCATTCTGGAAAGAGTCAGAACCTAACACTAAGCGTTAAATATTAAATAGGTTTTTTGGCCATTGAATTTCTTCCTTCTGCTGAAGTTTCTGTTCATTTCTTCTCCCCATTTTTGATGGGGTTGTTTGTTTCTTCTTGTAAAGTTCTACCAGTGCCTGATATATCCTGGATATTAACCCCTTATCAGATGAGTATTGGGTGAATATTCTTTCCCATTCTGTGGACTGCTTTTGTATCTTAGTCACTGTTTCTTTTTGAGGTGCAGAAGCTTTTTAGTTTCATGTAGTCCCATATATTTATCTTTTCTTCTAGTTGCTTTGTTAGAGATGTTTCATCTTTGAAGATGCCTTTAGCTTCAATGTCATGGAGGTTTTTCCTATATTTTCTTCAATGTACTTTATGGATTCAAGTCTGATATTGAGATCTTTAATCCACTTTGATCTGATTTTTGTGCATGGTGTTAGACACAGGTCCAAATTCATTTTTTACATGTCGCTGCCCAGTTTTCCCAACACCACTTATTGAAGAGGCTTTCCTTACTCCATTTTAGACTCGTTGCACCTTTATCAAAGATTAAATGATCATGTGTTTGAGGTTGGGTGTCAGGATACTCAATTCTATTCCATAGGTCCACGGGTCTGTTTTTTATTCCAATACCATGCTGTTTTAATTACTACTGCCTTATAGTACAGTTTGAAGTTGGGTAAGGTGATGCCTCCCATCTTCTTTTTCCGAGGTTGCTTTAGCTATCCTTGGGGTTTATCGTTCCATACAAATTTCAAGATTGTTTGGTCAATTTCTTTGAAGAATGTCATGGGTATCCTCATAGGGACTGCATTGAATCTGTATAGAGCTCTAGGGAGTATTACCATTTTGACAATGTTGATTCTCCCCATCCATGAGCAGGGAATGTGTTTCCATTTCCTTGTGTCCTCTTTTATCTCTTGGAGCAGTGTCTTGTAGTTTTTCTTTGTACAGGTCCTTTACACACTTGGGTAAGTTGATTCCTAGGTATTTGATCACTAATCATCAGAGATGCAAATCAAAACAACAATGAGATACCATTTTACACCACAGAGACTGGCACATATTCAAAAGAACAAGAACAACAAGTGCTGGCGTGGGTGTGGGGAAAAGGGGACACTCATCCATTGTTGGTGGGAATGCCGGCTGGTACAGCCTTTCTGGAAAACAATATGGACATTCCTCCAAAGACTAGAAATTGAACTCCCATTTGACCCAGCCATACCACTCCTGGGAATCTACTCTGGGAAACCAAAAAATACGCAGCGGAAACACCATCCCTACTTTTATGTTCATAGCAGCATTATTCACAATAGCCAGAATCTGGAAGCAACCCGAGTGCCCGAAAATAGATGACTGGATAAAAAGCTTTGGTACATCTACACAATGGAATACTATGCAGCTGTTAGGAAAAATGAAGTTATAAAATTTGCCTACAAATGGATGGACATGGAGAAGATTATGTTGAGCGAAATTAGCCAGAAGGAGAGAGACAGTTACAGAATGACTGCATTTATCTGCATAACATAAATATATAGGTACATATTATGATACCAATATCCAAGGTCAAGTGAAACATACATCAGGAGGTTCTGTCAAAGGTGGAAATTATCACAAACGTGTGGGAGTCAGAGGCTAGGTAAGACAGAAAATGGAACAGTGTGCTAACAATTGTGAGGGTACTAATGCCAACCTAGAACTGAGCATTAAATAGAGGCAAAGGATACACATGACAACCCTTTAATGTATGTTTTGTAATCCATAGTCTGGAGAGGAAGGAAAAAGAAAGATAGAGAAATGGAAAGAAATAAAGAACCTGCCATGGAGGAGGGCTGGGGGAGGGGGGAACGGGGGACGTTGGTGGTGGGAGATGGGCACTGGTGGCGGGATGGGTGCTGCTACACTGTACGACCAAAACCCAAATATTGAACTTTTTAATTGTATATCTTTGTAATTGTAAAAATAAAAAATTAATTAAAAAAAAACGTTAAATAGCCGTTGAAGCTGGATCCTGCTTTAGAGTCTACTGAGTACAGTAAAGTTGCCAAATGTGACCTAGAAGACAAGATTTATTTTTCAAAATGGAGTTTCATGGTCAATAATCATTTAAGCCTGATAAGAAGGTATAGTGTGTAGGAAAAGCACATCAATAGAAAAGGGTGTTAAATCTTAGAGGCACTTCCAGATGTCTTAATAAACACTATGGATTAGGGTTTCTTTTCTTTCCTTTTTTTTCCTTAAATGTTTAAATTTTTTTTTGCAGTCTTCTCATAACAGCTATGATTTCTAAGATCAAAACCTTGCCAAGCATTCATATGAGTAAGTTTGTAATTGCATTAACCCTTCCATGTCTCCATAAATCATAATAGTGATTTCTTCTTTTGTCTTAAAATGCAGAATTTCTTTCTTACTTCATACCTGGTATCTGACTACCTTCACCACATACATTTAGTCTGGTGATAGAAATGTCCAACTGTTTATAACATCTTTATTCATTTAACAACTTTAAGCTCAACAAAATCTTGAGCATACACAGGCAGCAGCATTCCCTTTCATTTTAAAGGCTGCACATTTCCCTGTTCGACCCAATGGCTTCTATCTGCCAACTATGTTTGCAATTCTACTTTATCAGGAATACAGATTTGATAGGTAATTGTGTTTGTATCATTTCAGTGTTTGGACATTTTCCCTGAATTTGTTATTTCCCATCGGTGATTTTCCTACCACTCACTTGCTTTTATACACGTGTGTGACTTCATTCTCTCTTGCACTCAAACTATGAGAAAAGAAGTGCATTTCAAAATGTTAGCATTAATATTTGAACAATTTATTTACCAAATTTAGCAAGTATCTATATATTTGGCTACTGTTTGGTGTTATTAGCCAAATATATAGATGCTTGTATAAATTCAGTAAATAAATTATTCAAATATTAATGCTAACATTAATATTTGACCTAACATTAGCCGGATGTTAAATCTGTTAGCTGTAGACCTGACATTGAGGTCTACAGCTAAATCTCAGCAAAACTATGTTCATGAAAAATGAACTAATTCCAGAGGCCCCATTCACTCTCAATGGAACAAACATCTCTGAATGCAGCAGTTATGTGTACCTAGGTCAAGAAGTCAACATGATGAAGGACCTAAAACCTGAGCTGCGCAGGAGGAAGAGAGCAGCATGGAATGCCTACAGAAGTATCGAAGAAATAGCTAAAAGACAAAGAACCTTCGGCTCCAGCATATCTCTTCAACTCCACCGCTCTTCCTGCATTAACACTTGCCTTAGAGACTTGGGTCCTACGAAAGCAGGATGAGAATGCTATTTGGGTCTCCCAAGGAAGAATTGAAAGATCTATGCTTGGAATATCATGCCTCACTAAAGTGAAAGAAGGAATATGGAGCTCTGACCTCCATCACTGTTCCAGAGTCAGGGACGCTGTCTCATTTACCAAGGCATCGAAAATCAGATAGGCTGGACATGTAATGAGATTTGGAGATGACCGCGAGATGTCAAAAGATCACGTGGCCGCCCACCTACAAGATGGTCAGACTTCTTCATCAAGACCCTGAACGAATGGTTTGAGGCTCTTCGTATTCCTGGAGCAACCAGATGCCATTGGGCTACACTGGCACTTGATAGGGTCAAATGGAAATGTTACTGGGGCCCACTCGAGCAAATTGATGAATAACTGGATGTCAAGTGATCAAGTGATCAAGTGATCTATATATTTGACACAGTCAAATATATATGGGGCATGACTTATTTATCCTAATTGACTAATTCGAACTTTGATTTTATGAGTGTTTAGATTCAAATATCATTAAAAGGGTTGGAATAAACTCTTAAATGGAATATGGTGGTCTCATTTACAAGAATATGGCTAGTGTCTATGGCTTGAAAACTAGGATAGACACTTCCACTAGTTTTATGTTTGCATGTCTGAACTAAGAAGAAGTCAGCAGGAGACTGACAAACCTGTATAGTGTCAGTATGAATGTAAATATATGTATCCATTCGTATTGGTGTTTGAAGTTTGGGCACTTTTTTTTTTAGATCACTTGGCAGAATCAGGTAGTCAGGTAGAGACAGGGATCAAAACTGGGTCTCCTGCATAGAAAAATATGCATTCAGTTCATGAGCTATCTTCCCAAACCAATATTACCTTTTCACACCAATTTCTTCAGTTCTTAAATAGCTGTTGCTTCTGGGGTTTCATTATCATCGCTAAAAGCTGCAGGGATTTCTCCACAGTAGTCTCCATGGGCTTGTGGAAATGTTTTGACAAAATGAAACATTCATAGTAAAAAGTTTTTTTGCAGCACTGGTATAAACATCACATACCTGTATATGTGTTTCTCCAACCTTTATCCATTTCCATCTGAAATTATCTCTGAAATAATAGACTGTTATTTTGAGAAGACTTCTAAAGTTCTTGGTTTTTCATTACACTAGGACCAGTCATTCGATAAGCAGTTTACATCCAAAGTCTTAAACAAAAGGAATGGAAACAGAAAGAACATGTAAAAAGGCAGTGGTCACTAGAGAAACTGGTGCTGCATAGCATATTGAATCATTTTAGACTTCCCCAGAATTCTATATATTTTGTCTCACTGTATTCGTGATAGTTTGTAAGAGCAGGAGGAGAAAACTCACAGCAATAAACAAAAACTTCCTAACAAGAACAATCTGCAAAATGCAATGACTTGGGGCATGACCTGTCATTAAATAAAGGGAGGTTTGGTATTTTAAGTCCAGATTCTTGGAAAGTACTTGAAAATGGTCTCAATCAATAAAGACAGATAAGTTTATTTAAAGTGAGGTGAACGTCATACATTTTTAAAACAGATTTCAGTCTTATGAAACAATTCTGGTAGTATGAGCTGGTAACACTAAAGATATAAGACAAAGAGGACTTATGCATTTAATATAATTTTACTGTTGACTGTTCAATCTTAGTCCCTTAAAAACTGGAATTTGATGAGAACAAGAGGGCATGTTTAGTTAAATCTGATAACATTCTTTTTTTCTTTTTGGTTCACACCTGGCGATGCTCAGGGGTTAATATAGTAAAGCTTAGTAATAACTTACTTTATTATGTTGTTTTTTAGTTTTTAAGAAATAATTTGATTCACTGTAATTTTTTATAAAAGCATTGAAAAATAAAAAGTTTCTAGCTTGAAGATATTATGGTATATAAAATAACAAAAAATGTAAAAAGTACAAGAAAGCCACTTGCTATTAAGGTATTAAGTCAGCATTTCCTAACACCATAAACAATTAAGCATAAAATAAGTTGAACAATCAAGAATGTAGGGCCCAAGATAATAGAGATGTTTAGTTATTTGTTGTGCATGTGACCAGTTCATGGTTAATACTGAGCACTTCCTGGTGTGATCCAAAGAAAAAATAAACAAATAAACAAAAGTATCAAAGGAGCAAAATTTATCTGTACATAGTTTAAAGGACAGAGCATGTGCTTTACTTTATACAGCTCAATCTTCAATCTAAACCACCTCAGCCATCAACCCTCTACCACCTGAACACTGCTGAACATGGCCCCTCAAACAAAATCAATCAATTAATCAATCAGTAAAAGCGCTCAGTCTAGGTAATGTGGAAATGTCATAAAATTATGAACATCATGATAGAAAATTATCTTTAGATTATGGTATGCTAAAATGAAATGAAATTGCTTAATAGGATTATTTTAGTGAGGATATAATGTTTAAGTTAGTGAAATTGTATTTCCATTAAAACAACAATATTTGCAGACAAAGTTGAATACTGATTTGATTTTGAAATAATGAAAACATAAACAAAGTATGCGTCTTTATCTAAATTTAAAAAATTAACTAAATGTTCTTATTATTTTTAAGAGTTAGCTTAAAATGTAGAAGTAACTAGCTGCATTAAAACAATATTCTAAAATGTGTTTTGTAAATGATATGACTACCCATAGAGACTCACAGACATGGGGCAGAGCTGCTACTGACTCTCTCTGTGACCAGCCGCTCACGAGGCGCCCGGGAGGGATGGTGGGTTCTAGCCCTGGCCCACCACCCCAGCAGAGACTTGCAACAAGCCAGACGACCCCCACTCCATGAGGGCCTCCATTTTCCACATCCAGACTTCTCTCTCATCAGAACTCCACCCAGCAGACCAGCCTATCACAGCCTGGCTCCAAGCGGCCGTACGGTTCACCAATACATGCTGGACTTAGAGATGCCTACAAGAGTATGCTACCTGCATGCCAGAAACTGGCAAGCTACCCGTGTTGTATTTGATATGCCAAATACCAGTAACAATTATAGACCTCATTCCGGAATGGATTGAGGCTCTTTATATTCCTGGAGCAAGCAGATGCCCTTGGGCTCTACTAGCTTGAGACAGGACATATGGAGATGTTACTGGGGCCTGCTGGAGCAAATCGATGATGAACGGGAAGACAGTGACAGTGATGACTACCCATGCTTTTAGATAGACCATAATATTGACCTATAACCTGAATGACATTCAAAGGTTTCTCATTGTTTTTGTTAAGGTTGTGTATTCAATACAGATTCCTGAAGTCTGTAAGACATCCCTTGGATAAATCTTTTTATCAAAAGAGTCACTATAATAGCTGCTGGGGTGGAACTATTTGTATAATCTGAGAAAGTCTGTAATGGACTATAGTCGTTACCAACTGGATTCCACGGGATGTCAAAAGATCACATGGCCACCCACCTACAACATGGTCAGACTTCTTCGTCAAGACCCTGAACGAAAGGTTTGAGTCTCTTCGTATTCTTGAAGCAACCAGATGCCTTGGGCTACACTGGCACGTGATAGGGTCAAATGGAGATGTTACTGGCGCCCGCTTGAGCAAATTAATGAATAACGGGATGTCAAGTGATCAAGTGAGAAAGTTTTAATCTGGATATAGTCATTGTGATTCCCTAGATATCTATTGTTATTACAGTTTGTCTCATATAGAATCTACGATCATAATTTCATTTCTTAATCTTACACAGTAGAAAATTTATAATCTATTTTATAATATGCCACACTTCTGGATTTCATATTCATGAAATTTATTTTAATCATGTAAAATAAAAATTTGGTCTTTATTATGCTAGGTCATTCTTTCCTACTGACCTTTTTTTAATATTTTTATTTAAAATGTTTTTCAAATTCATCAATCATTTTAATAATTTTAAAACAAAAATATTAACTGGTTTTATCTGTCCTTTGCTTACATGCCATTTTTTTTCTCGATTCCGCTGACTATTTTCCTATGTAATGAATCACAACTGTGACCATGATGATATACTGAAGACTAAGAGTCATCTGAGTAAATCGTCAAAGTGGTCTTGGTACTAGTATTGCACATTTTATAGTACTGTATCTAATATTATGTTAGCATTATCTTCCTTGCATCAATTCCTTCTGATCAAGCAACACCCATTTATTAATAAAGTGTATCCACTGATTGCTTATTTTTTAATTATAGAATCTGTGTTAAATAAGTGATATTTGTTTGATTGTCTTCTTTATTTGGTTGTTTTGCTCTGGAAATACCAGGCTGTGCTGAGGGCTACCTCCCAGTTCTGTGTGTCCTGGCTTCTCTACTAGCAGCTGAAGGGGACCTTAACCTTGCAGCACTCAGGGCACTGGGGATTAAAACAAGTTCAGCCATATATAAATCAAATGCCTTACATGCTGTATTACTGCTTCGGTCTAATTTTTCATTCATTTTTTATATCTTTATTAGGTATATATACACATATACCTAGAATATATAGATACTAAATATACATACTATATATGTATATATACAAATATGCACATATGTATATATGTATATATACATATATAGTATACATTTAGTATATACATATATTTATGTATATACATATATTATATATAGTACATACTAAATATATACTACATATAGTTATATTTAGTATATACATATATTTATGCATATGCATATATGCATAAATATGTGTATATACTAAATATATAAATATACATTTATGCATATGCATATATACATATTTATGCATGTATAATTTATGTATGTATTTATACATACATATATGTTTATGTATGTATAAATATATACATGCATATTTATGTATGTGCATATATACATAAATATGTGTAGGAAGCAGACAAGAGACAGGCTTATCCACACACAGGACTGTGTCCCGGGGCCCTAGATTTTTGATGGTCTGATATAGAAAAAGTCTGCCTCCCTGAGGTGAATCCAAAGCCACAGCAGAGCCTTGCAAACTACCTATGGTGTATTCAATATGCCCGAAACAGTAATATATATGGACCTCATTCAAAATGAGTGGAGATGTTACTAGCACCGACTCAAGCAAATCGATGAACAATGGGAAGACAAGTGATACAAGTCATATATGTATACATATATGTATATATACATATACATATACCTAGTAAATGTATATACTATACATACATATGTGTTTATATGTATATATGCATATATACATATATCACATTTTTAATAGTGAAAATTTGAATACCTTTTCTGTGAAATTTAGAAAAAAAGTCAGTCATTCAGTTCAGAAAAATACGTAATTCATGTTGGAAATAAAGCCGTGCAGTGACATTTTGCAGATGAAATAATAGTATACATCGAAAACCTTAAAAAAGTTCACCACTAAGCAACTTCACTAGAACAATCTATTGTAGCAAACTACCATATCAGTACGCGAAATATTTGTTGCACTTTTCTATTCATCGCCATCCAGGATGATTAGACCCTAGAAGCTAGTGCAATATTGCAGCATAAAACTTTTGCCTTTCATATGGGAAACAAAGAGAATATTAAAATAGCTTTATTATGGTACAACCTCCCTGAGTTGTTTGAACACAGGAGGAATCAGCTGAAGGGGACTGAGCAATAGTATGTTGGGTAGGGGTTTTGAATTGCAATAGGATGATCCGGTTCTATCCACTGCATTCCGGATGTTCCGCTGAGCATCACCAGGAGTAGAAGCCAGAAGTAATCCCTGAACATTCTCAGGTGTAACCCAAAAAGCAAAAAATAAATTAAAAAAATAGAAATTTTAAACTTAAGGCCAGGGACAGACTAACCATTAATTACCTTGAAGATTAGTTTGATTTGAGTAGGCCCTAACCCTATGAACACTGTAAGACGCGCAATCTGCACAACACAGGGCATAGGGGCTGCTTAAAAGTACTCTCCGCACCAGAGTTCCTATCTCAGTCTTCTCCTAGCCGATTTGTTGTTCACACTGGGTACTCACACTTTTCTTTGGAGAATATAGAAGGCAATAGCTTGTGGATGAGAAAAAAAACAAAATCAAACAAAAACACCTGGTTTTGAAGGCTCTGAAATATACACTTTTTTTTGATATTTTACAAATCATTTACTTTAAGAGTGTAAGTGCTTTCTCAGAGTCCAGTACTCTATGACCAGTGGAGAAGAATTGTTGTATTGGGTGAGTATGTGTTCTATTATTTTGAAATATACACATTTTTTAAATTGAATTATGATGAGATGCAGTTACATAGTTGTTCATGATTGGGATTTAGTCATACAAAGGTTCCACATTCATCCCTTCACCAATGTACATTTCCCACCATCAGTGTCCCCAGTTTTCTTCCTGCTACACCTCACCCTTCCTGTATTGCAGACACTTCTCCCCTTACCCTTACTCTCTATTCTCCCTTCTCTCTTTCCTTTTGGGCACTTTGGTTGGCAATATAGCTTCTGAGATGTGTTATTTTCTACAGTGAGCAGGAAAGAAATTAATGGTTAAATAAAATATGGCCCTTGGTGAGTGCGTTAATCATTACCAGCTCCCTGAATTGCTGCTCACTGTCTCAGTGCTCTCCTAAAATCACTACTTGGTCCTCTATTCCAGAGAGGCTTGTGTAAGAGAGAGAAGTTGAGGATTCTAGTTAGGTCACCTGTGTTTTTCTTGTTTTTTGGAGCTGGAAATTCTTTCCACTTATATTTTTAATTTTTATTTGTGAAAGGGTTTAAAAACATAACATTTCGCCTGGACTGGTACCACAACCCCCACCCTGGTTCCTCCACAAAGGCCTAGAGTATCTGCCTAGAATGGCTTCTGGGGTTCTTGACTGGACACAAGGTATTAAGGTGCAGGGCAGAGTCTCTGCCTACCCGCCCTGTGCTAAACTGATGGGGCATCTTGGGGTGGGGATAGGTTTTTGCTCCTTGGCCTATCCTCCACCAGGCTCCCAGAAGTCAGAAAACCTCATGCAACACAACCACAGTCATTCTCTGTTCCAAACTCCACAGCTGGACACAGTCCAATCCCCATGGCAAGGGCACCTGCATATCTCAAAACCTGTATACCACAAATGTGTAGGAGTCAGAGGCTAGGTAAGAATGAGAAGGGAACAGTGTGCTGATAATTATTGAAAATGATGATACCCATCTGAGAACTGAACATTGATTATAGGCAAAAAGATACACACGATAACCTCTAAATGTATGTATGACAATCCACAATGTGTAAGGAAGGAAAGCAAGGAGAGAGAAAAAAAGGGAGAGAAAGGAGATAAAGAACCTGCCATGGAGGCTTGCTGGGGGAAGGGGGGAGGAAGTGGGGACATTAGTGGTGGGAAATGGGCACTGGTGGAGGGATGGGTGCTGGAACACTGTAGAACCAAAGCTCAAACATGAACATCTTGTAACTGTATATCTCACAGTGGTATAATAAAATATTTTAAAAAATAACATTTCATTTTCTTTTCTTTTTACATTTCATTTTCTGTTTCAGTTTTATTATATATTTTACATGTGGTTTCATTGGTTTTGATAAAATTTTATTTTTGCTTGAATTTTACCTTTTATTAAGTAATAAAAACAAATGACTCTTTGGAACTAATAAGGACACCACTTAGATAAAATTATAATATACTAGAGATATTTTATTCATTTTAAATATCTAGATAAACCATAGGTAATTTCAAAAATTTTAAGGAAAAACATCAGTAAATAGTGTTCAGTCTTAGCTGAAAAGCTTCCTGAAATATGTAAAAGCTTGAAACTAATGGGAAAAACATGTGTGGGAAATAGACCCCCTTCTTGACTTTTCTACTTCTACCTGATAGAAGCCAAAGAACCTCAATAGTTCACAGGTTCTGCTAAGACAAATTAGAAAAGAAGCATAAAATAGAGATATTTGTGTAGAGAACATTGCCCAGAGATGCAACAAATTGGTCTTTCTAAAAATGATACAGTGTCGTTGAGACAGGTAAGAGCTTGTTAGCAATTCCTACAGGTCTCAAGAGATTCAAACTGTTCAGAAACATAAAAAGAACATAGTTTGGTATATTTTCACAGAGATTTGAAAGTTTTTGCAAAACTCTGAAAATCTTTAGGGAAAAACGTTTTGCAACATATTTTCCTTGGGATTGTATATTCTCAGAATAATCCTAAAAACCATTCTTGGTTGGCCCATTGACCTATGAATCTGGCAATAATTATAAGTATGTTATTTTGACAGTAAGGTTCTACTAAACCCATATTAGTGGGAAAGAATGCCAATTTCAATTACTAAAGGCCGATTTGATAACGTAAAATTCATTTGAATATTTTTTTTGCAATTTTTGACTTTCTGTAAGTAAAACTCTCTCAGTTTCCCTCATATATTTTAACCTCCTGTTTTGTTTCTTACATACGCGTTTTAAAATAAAAGCAGTGTTTTTTAATGAATTTATAAATATCATTAATATATCTTAGTTCTCTCATTTCCACTGCATTTTATTCTAAAAAATTGACTGAATAACCAAACTCATTTGTATAAAGGTTATTAAAATTACTATCATGTATTTTCATTTAGTGATTATTTTTGCACGTTTTTGTGGCAAAGGCACTATCATCTTTTATCATTATTATTTTAGTAGTCTCTGTAAATGACAACTGATGTGATAGAAAAATAGATATACTGTGATGATCTTCTGTTGAAATATCTCTGAAACAAACAAATTACTTCAATCTTATCAATGTCCAACATATTTTGCTTTTCTTCTTTAATTATTTTTTCATTCTCTTTGCAACTCCTTTTATTACATTTTCCATTCTTTGGATGAAATACTACAACATTATTGCATCAAATTTGCTGTTATGTCTGTAGTCAATCTTTTTCATGGAAAAAGGGAAGGAGAAAGCTACAAGAAATCATATTTAAAATATCATATAAGTTTACTTAAAATAATAAAGCAAACATTAATTCATAAAAAGCATGGGCAATTAAAATAAAATTTATCAGTGATAATATTTTACTTTAGCAAGCTGTATGCTAAAATAACTTTTTGACAAATACTTTATATGCTAGTAATATAGTAGCAAATGTTATAACAAATTGTTTCTCAGTGCCTTTAAAAAATGTCTTGTAAATTTTATCATTAAATTGCATTTTCATGGGAACTGCTCTGGCCCTTTGATATACCCTTGACCTATGTTTTATTTTTTAAAGGAAAACCTTTAGTAATTAGCTAGAATAATTTTAGAGGCTGATAGATTTTTGTTGAATGATCATTGATATGTAATAAGATTTATTTTATAGTTCTGCAATAAAGCTACAGTTAAATTATGACTCTTACTACAATTTAAATACAGAGACTTACTATATCAAATTGATTATTTTGGTTCTGGGCCACACCTGGATGTGCTCAGGGACTACTGCTGCCTCTACACTCAGTCTTCTTCGACATACAGGGGCTTTGTGTGTGCCAGTAGTCAAATGCATACTAGGCACATAAAAGGAAAGAACTCTGTCATTATACAATCTCTCTGGATCCCAATCTGAGTTTTTTAAATGTACTTCCTGTATCTACATATTTTCCTTTTCATGACTATTGTACATTTAAAATAAGCTGATGGAGCCTTTTCATCAAACCATTTCACAGTATAGTGTATTTTGGATGTATACAAGATATTCTGTCAGTTACTTGTTCCTTTCATTGTTGAAAATGTTTTATTGCATGGGTGCATTCATATTTATTTGTTTACATTTAGTGTATTTATGTATTCACCAATTGGATGTTCTTTCCATGTTTGGTTCTGGCTTACTTTGTGGGATTGCTCTTCTTTGAACATAGCGCTATTCCTTATGTGCAAATACCTCAAATTATTAACTTTTAAAGAATGTATATGATTAACTTTTTGAAGAAACTGCCAAACCATTTTTACATGGTTAAGGTGAATGTAATATTTAATTTTGACTATACTTGCTAAATTACATCTTTTCCTAATAATAGTGAATTTAACTCTAATTGAAGAGCTTTTACCTAGAAATATTAAGTAAATTATCCTAAACATTTTATTTTTTGAGTCTAGTTGATTTTGATTTTACACTTCTTAACCTTGTATTTTTATAATGGAAACTTAGAACTAATAATGAGTAACAATTTAGTAGTAAGCGAAATACTTTTTAATGAATGTGTTCTCCAGTACTTTTCTCATTTAAATGATTAATATGTACTGCAAACATTTAAATTAATTCTTATATTAAAATATTATAAATGAATCCTAAAACTTTAAGATAATTAGGATAACTAGATTAAGGCTTGAATCAGAAAAGTTTCTATTATGAATAAATTTCAATTAGAAAACAAAATAATAGTGCAGAGTATGCTGTGTCGAGCAAATCAAGAAACAGTTTAAAATTTGTAAGTCTTTAAAATTGATTTGACAATCTTTAAGTTCACATTTTGCTTTGAGATGTCCACTCTAAGGTTATTTTAAAATTTTTGACATCTGATTTAATTTATTTAAGTTTAGAAAACTCTGAACTTAAAAGAGTGGAAGGATAAAATAAAAATATGATACCTTCATTCCAAGACAAAATTATTCTCCAATGCATTTATGATGGATCTATAACTGCAGCACTGTATAAAAATTATATGAGGATTACCTACATGTTCTTTGCTGGAGTATCATCTCACCATGACAGAATAAAGTCTTGCTGATCCCACTTTCAACAATTTGCCATTCTTTCTTCTTGATTTTTACTTTTAAGCAATTTTCAAAATTTCCAGATTCAATTTTTACTAACCCTATGCCTATAATGATATATTTTTTCCTGGTTCTTCTTACATTTTACTTGGTTTATTTAAGACCCAGGTCTTTTATCAAGATCTTTGGTTTAAGATTTGATAGAGATTTAGTTTCTTTATAGTTTAACTTTATTGTTATTTACTTTTTTGGCCACAACTAGAAGTGCTCCTTAGATCTTACTCCTGACTCTGCACTCTCTTAGATTACTCCTGGCTGAAAGACCATATGGGGTTTTGTTGGAGGACATGTTTAGCAATCTGGGAGTTTTGTTGTTTGCTCACTCCCAGCTTAATCTTATTTAAGCCAATGTTCATTCTAATGAGATCTCTCTTCTATGTAAACACTGCTAGAGGGTGTGGCACTTACAGAAGTCACCTTGATTGAATAACTCGACTATACATCTACAAGACTTCTATGTTTCAGATTGGGCACAGCTCCTTATACCCACTGCACCAACGTGGGACAGTTAGAATTTACCAGGAGACTACCACCCTGGTACGCTGAGACTAAAGGTAGACTATAGGAAGGATCATACTAGTTGCTCTAAGCAGGCGAGTATCCCTTTCAGTAATGAGAACAAGATCTCAGAATCACCCTGGGCAGATAATAAGGACTGGGGTACATCTAGATTGAGCCAAGTTAAGAGTATTACTTTATATCCTCTCCAGTTTTTACATAAGAGATAATCCGGGATTAGTCCTTGGTGTAACCTTTGTTTATACCTACAAGGTGTGGCACTACACTCTGTTTAGGGTTCTTTGTTGGCTGACAACCTCCGTTGGATTACTTTGGTGTATATAAGGGCTGACTTGAGGCCTCTCACCTTTTACCTTTTGCCTTTTGGTTCCCAGCCTTCAGCTTTTGGCTCCTGGGCTTTTGGCCTTTTTTGTTTCTCTTCGGGTAGGACTCAGTCGGTGAGTCCTCTCTGGTGGGAGATAGGCTTTTGTATGATCTAAGTGGACGGTGAGTTTGTTCATTATATGGGGCGTGGGTTTTACTATTAAAGCCATTTTGGAACTGCACTGGCTCGTGGTTTCTCTTGGGCTGGGGTGAGACAACCTCTGTTGCACTCGGGGGCGCGGGGTTAGGAAAGGAGTCCTGGCAGTATTTTATTTTTTGCATACTTGGTCATAGATTGATCACTTGATCACTTGATGCATATATACATCCAAGGATTTGTCCTTGGGCCTTAATTCCATACAGTGATTTTTAGAGGTTGTCATTTTGTCAGTGCAAGTTTTAGTGCATAAAGTTTCGAAGTGTTCGCCTTTATTTCAGTTCCAAAAGTCTTCAGTGCATGCAGTTTTTATTGCTACATGTGTATGTTAAAGATGATTATCTTTTACCTTTTTAAAGAATGTTCGGGTACTGTGATTTACAATGTAGCTAATTATATTTTTCTGTGTACATAATTTGAACATCATCCCATCACCAAAGTAAATTCAGGGAACCCAGTGCCTCCCACCTTTATTTATTTATAAAAATAAATAAGTTTTATTTATTTTCAATAAAACTAGGACATTAATTTATTGTTGAAAATGTGTAAAACCCCTTAGCAGCTAGAAATAAGCACATCATTCTTAATCCAGAAGAGGTCAACCATAAGAATTGTGAGTGAATACCATACTAAATGCTACTTACTAAAAGTTTATTCTTTCCTTTAAAGAAGGTTTTTACTGCGTCATACCCAATTCATTTCAAGACTATATTATACTCACTGTGAATGCTAATAATACATATACAAGTAAGTATGGTAACTCAGAAATGTTTGTAAAGTTTGCACCAATAATTGGTAAAGAGAGCATTAATGTGAAAGAAAATAGCATTAAATTCATATATTCATTACTTTTACTACCTCATTTTATAACTAATGTTTTTCTACATGTTGATACTTCATATAAACCTGGGAATAAATTAATAGCCAGTTTTATATTTAAGGAAAATTATGAAGTTATTGTCATCTAATATAAGCTTCTGAATGTCCCTGTGTGGACTACATCAATCCCCAGTGTACAGTGCACACTTTTTCATGTTTTGTTCATCAGATTTAATTGCTTTGGGTATTACACTGCTACCATTTCTTTAAAAAATATTTCACTCTATTGCTCTCATTCTTTTTCACTAACCACTCTAAAATAAGCCAATGTTAGAGCTATCAAAAAAAAAAGAAAAGAAAGAAAAAGAAAGGAAAACCCACAATGGTTGTCATTCTTTCATGTCAAATTTTTATATTTTGAAATTCAGTCAGCAAAAGACACAAGTTGGATGAATAGACATTTATACAGGGCAACCTTCTTTATGATGAGTCATTTTAATATCAATGAAAAATGTGATGATCTTTTTTGTCACATAAATCTTAGTGACCACTTTTTTTTTGACCATTAGTGACTCATACCCATCCTCATTATTCTAATTTTAATTCATGCTGACTTCCCCTATGTATCAAATCTGGTATTAATAAGATGAATACAATCCATATATTCAAAGCATTGCCTCATGAACTACTGAAAGTGTCTTTTTAATTTCCTATTTAGAAATAGATATAATGCATAGTGCAGCTAAATATTTTAAGCACATGGGGTAGAGTGATAGTCCAGAGGGTAAGGTGTTTGCCTTGCAATTGGCTGACCAGGGTTCAATCTCAGGCATCCCATATGGTTCCCTGAGCACCGCCAGGGTTAATTCCTGAGTGCAGAGCTAGGAGTAACCCCTGAGCACTGTTAGGTGTGACCCAAAAGCCAATAATATATATATAAATAATATATACAATAATATATATAAGCCAATATATAACTATATAGAAATAAATATATATGTTATATATAACATATATACAATACATATTATATATAACATATATACAACATATGTGTTATATATACCCCAAAGAAAAAATATATATAAATATATATATGTTGTGTATATATTATATATAAAATAAATATATTTGTTATATATATGTTACATATATTTTTAAAGCACACACCCTGTACTGAAGTACACACCCTGTTTTAGTCTCCTTTCACACCCTATCTGATTAGAATTAAGCACAAAATCTGTTTTAATCCTTTAACTTAATTGGCTGACACAGAGTTCATACCCTACTTTCTCCCAGTTTAAATATACATATTCCACCTAATAAAGTGGAACTGTTCTACAAAAGTTGTTCATGGAGAATTCTTATGGGTGCTCTACTCAACCATCTTTGTGGGTGCTCTACTTGACCTTCTTTAAGGGTGTTCTACTTGCTCGGATCTGACCTCACCAGGGACATCAGCACACAGTATAATAGATTTGACCAGCCCTCTTTTTGTATGATTTGATATATATACTAACTATATCTACTTGCACATTTCATTCTATCTTTCACTGCTCTTATTTCTCTCAGGAATAGAACATGAAAAGGATGCATCTAGTAAATGAGAGACAGGAGGAAAATAAAAATTAATGCAAAGCAATATAAGAAATACAGCCATGGCTACTAATAGAAAACATAAATCCCACAATGTAAAAGAAAATAAGAAAAATTATTGATTGCTATGGGTAAGCTTCATTTACAAGTATAGATTATTTATGTAAGCCAAATTATGTAAATGTATTATATAATAAATATATAATATATAATTTTTATTGTGCTGACAATTGAATGTAGGGTCTGACCTATGCAAGGCAAGTACTTTAACTCTGAGCCATATACCTGACAGACACAGCAACATAGAGCTTTTATTTTGACACAAACATTTATTTTTGTATCACATGGCATGTCTAATATATACCTATGATCAACTTTATGTATAATTTATGGTTTGCTTATTTTCTTCTCAGGAGCATTAGTAAATATTATTAGCTACTACTTTTTTGTTTTGGGGCCACATTAGGTGGTGCTCAGAAATTACTCTAGCTCTGTACTTGTGGATCACTCTTGGGGGACCAGGGGGTCATTTGTGGTGCTGGAGGTAAAACTGAGAGCATCACATGCAAAGCAAACACCTTAACACCTATACTATCTTGCTCTAGCTTTCAGTTAATAATTTCTCGGATTCTAGCCTAAATTTACTGAGGTTTGATTGTGTTAAAATATGTATACCTAAAGACAGTTTAGTGTGTTTATGATTTGTAGTTCAACTTGAGTTGCTTTTCTAATCACAGCTGACAAATTGTTTCTTTTTTTTTAATATTGGAACTTTTAAAAAAAAGTTGTCAAAAAACTAAAAAAAAACATTTTTAAAGCTGTTTTTGTGATTTATTAAATGACATTTATGGTTCAAGGGCTTGGGGGAATAAAAGAGACCAAAATTGATTTTTTTTACAGTGTAGAAATTGTAGTACCCTGAAGAAGAGTGAAAGATATGATGAAGAAATTTCTTCCAAGGGGCCTTTGGGGAAAGTATACTTAGTATTCAAAGGAAAAATATCAAGGAGGTAATTTCCTATAAGAAAAAAAGGTAGGTGTGTACTTGTATTATTTACTAGCTGCAAATACTTTGAAAGAACCCACGATTTTCTTGTCTTGGAAGTCATCACTGCTAGTGGCACTCAAGAACCATTTGAGGTGCTGGACCCACAAACACATTTAGAACACATTTATTATCTCTAAATAGAATACCATGTCCATTAGCAGTAACTCCCTCCCATGCATTTCTTCACCCCAGCATCAACCAATCAATTTTGAACTGTACTGAAATGTTCATATACTAAGAATCATGCAATGTGCATTTTTGTAACTATTGACTATCACAAAGCTTTCAAAATGCATCCTTATTTCTATGACTTATTTACAGTTTTTATGCAATTCCATTCGAGGTACACCTGTTTGGATCTGTTACTGTACATGGACAGTCCTATTTCTTAGTACCTTCTTTTAGAATGTAAATTATTTGGTCTCAGAAATACATTTTCTCAGCACTTAATGACTTCAGAAACTGCTTCAAGAGTATACTTCAAGAAAACTTACTGAAATGTATAATGTGCTGTGAATAGCTTGACTGCAATATATATATGTATATCTATATACATATATATATATATGTATATATATACTTGATCAAGCAGTTAAATTCTCAATGAAACCTTGAATAAAAGTTGTGATTTTTCAGAGAAACTAAAAAATTGCAATTTGGCAAAGCTATTCTACTGTCTAGAGAAAATGCTCAATTTTTTAATCATTCAATAAAGTAAATTCTGTCTTTAAAGTTATTCTGGAATGTTTTCTCTTTTAATCTCTTTGTCTCCAGTTTGTTATATGGAGTCAATGAGCATTCTTGAGCATGTCATGAACATTAGAGTGAAGCAATAAATGTAAACAAATTCTCATTCATGATACTCTCTGAGCGAGATAGCACGTTTGTCATCATAAGTCTGTTTCAGGGAGTATCTGGGGTCCCCAACAGTATTAGGACAGAAGTTCTCTTCAACCTCTGAGGCTGCCGGGAACAGATGAAAACTCACAAGTCCAGCACAGTTCCAAAAAGGCTTTTAATGTTACAAAAGCTCTATCATCGCAATCCAATATAATGAAAGAACTCTAGCTCTGGTCAGAACTAGAGATGCACCAGCGCCCAAATCTCCCACTAAAGAGGATCCCACTAGAGAGAGGTGTCCTAGCAAAGAGGAGTCCCAACAAAGAGAGAGTCCTACCAGAAAGGAATCCCACCAAAGTGGAGCATGTACCTCAAATCTGTCCCCTTATGTACACCAAAGTAATCCTAATTGTTGACAGGGAGGGTCCTGTTAACAAAGATGAATTTAAAAGCTTCTAGATAGTAGAAGAGTGTAGAAGTCAGTGCCACACCCTACTACAGGTCAAACATAGGATTATGCCAAGGACTAATCCCTTCTTCCATGGTTATCTCTTATGAAAAACACTGGAGAAGAGAGGGGGCTGGTATAAAGTGATACATCTTAATGTCATGGGCTTCATGTAATCTAGATGGTACCCAAAGATCCTTCTTATTTATTATCTGCACCAGGATGATTCTGAGTATCTTGTTCTCCATATACTGAAAGGGTCACACTCGCCTTGTGAGGACAAACTAATATGATCTTTCCTATAATCTTAAACAGTAGTCACAACTTAGCCAGCAAGGTAGTCTCCTAGTATATTCTAACTGTGACATGCTGGATGCAGTGAGTATAAAGAAGAGCTGTGCCCAATCTAGATAACATAGAAGTCTTAGTAGATGTATAATAATAATAAGTCAGAAGTTACTCATTCAGAGTCAAGGTGACTTCTCAGTCACACCCTCCATCAGTGTTCACATTGAAGAGAGATCTCCTTAATATGAACCCTTGTTAAAGAACATGTAAATAGATTAAGCTGTGAGTGGATAAAACAGTATAACTCCCAAGCTAGTCAGCATGGTTTTGAAGGGCAAGCATCCCAAAATATCCAGAGCAGGTTGTTTCCAAAGTACATAATCCTGAAATGCTGATTTTTGACTTGAGACTTTGAAGGCAAAATTGGTATCTTGCTCCTGCCTTAATTGTAGTCCTTATATTACTTTAAGGAATAAAGATTATCTTATCCAAATATAGGATAATCTGCAACAAATAAAAGTTTATTTCTATTTTCAGATTAGGTATGAATTAGTCCCCTCTCATTATGTGAAAGTTCTCTGCTCTCCTTGATACTAAATTCCTTATCCTAGTCATTAGACAAGAAAAAAAGTCTGTCACATATACTCTAGAATTTGTAAGAAGAAATAAACTTAAATATTAGATCTTTCAAAACTACTTCTAAAGTTTCATCGATTTCATTTGTTTCCTTTTGTGTTACATCCGGCAATGCTCAGGGGTTACTCCTGGCTCTTTGCTCAGGAATCACTCTCTGTGGTGCTCAGAGGACCATATGGGATGTCAGAGATCAAACCCAAGTCAGCTGCATACAAGGCAAATGCCCTACCCACTGAGTTATTGCTCCTGCCCCTTATTGATTTTAATAGAAAATCACAAAGGGCAACTTTTTACATTTCAACATGACACAGTTTATAAGATTTCTTAGGCTTGTGGTGAAGAGTTCAATGAGTTAATTCACTTCAAGTATGCACTCTAGTGACTGGAAAAGGGTAAATGCTAAAAATGTTATATAAATAAATACACAAAAGACACACAGGAGGGTTGTTTAAACTTTGTTTAAATTCTTGGAGGTAAATTGCCTCATCGCCCACATGATTTGATTCTATGACAAAGAGCCATATTTTGGTTCCTTTTGACATTATCAAGTAAAGTCTTAAATTTTATTCATATGTAAATTTTAGACTTTTAAAAAAGAGAAACAGAAAATTAAGAAAATAATTGTACTCTCTACCATTTAATCACCATATGGTAGAAGTAGATATAATGTATTTTTCGAAATGCAAAATATAGACTTATAAAATGAATCTCTTATTCAAAAGTTTGCCTTTCTGTGTCATAATATTATAATAATGTTTCTATTCATACATCAGTAAATACTTGAGATAAGAGCCTTCTACTGATAGTATACCGCCTACATAGCAGAGCCTGGCAAGTTATTTGTTTGTTATGCCAAAAACTAGTAACAATTATGGACTTTAATTCCATGACCTGAAGAATGGTTTGAGACTCTTTCTGTCCCTGGAGCAAGCAGATGCCCTTGGGCTACACTTGATTGTGACAGGACCTATGGAGATGTTACTGGTGCCCACTCCAGAAAATCGATGAATATGGGAAGACAATGATACAGTGATTCATACTTAACATTGTTAGTGCTTAAAAATTGTTATACCACCAACAAGATATCACTGAATACCATTGGATATATCGAACAAGTTTTGTAGTATAATTAGAAACAGTTTACTTATTTACTATATCATGCATGATAAAATGTGATAGGCAAAGGGTATCTCCATCCATCAAAAATATCAACATATTTTCAAAGGTGAAACACCACTAACAAAGTAACTAGAAGCAAAGATAAGCATATTGGACTACATGAAACTAAAAAGCTTCTGCTCCTCAAAAAAATAAAAAAACAGTGACTGGGGCCGGAGCGATAGTCCAGCGGGTAGGGCATTTGCCTTGCACACGGCCGGCCCATGCCAGCCAAGGTTCGATCCCCAGCATCCCATATGGTTCCCCGAGCACCGCCAGGAGTAATTCCTGAGTGCAGAGCCAGGAGTAACCCCTGAGCATAGCCGGGTGTGACCCAAAAAAGAAAAAAAAAGAATATTCACCCAATACCCATCTGATAAAGGGTTAATAGCCAGGGTATATCAGGCACTGGTAGAACTTTGAAGAAGAATACAGCCAACCCCTCAAAAATGGGGAGAAGAAATGAACAGAAACTTTGACAAGGAAGAAAAAGACATAAGAAAAAGTGCTCATCATCACTAACCATCAGAGAGATGCAAATCAAAACAACAATGAGATATCATTTCACACCACAGAGACTGGCACATATCCAAAGGGTAAGAACAACAATGATACAGTGATTGTGCAGGTGTGGATGCAGGGACAAGGGGACTCTCATCCATTGTTGGTGGGAATGTGGACTTGGGCAACCTTTTTGGAAAACAATATGGACATTCCTCCAAAGACTAGAAATTGAGCTCCCTTTTGTCCAAGCCATATCACTCCTTGAAATATACCCTGGGAAGCCAAAAACACACAACAGAAATACCATCTATACTTTTATTTTCATAGGAGCCCTATTCACGATAACCAGAATCTGAAAACAACCAGTATGCCTGAGAACCGATGACTGGATAAAGAAGCTTTGATATATCTTCACAATGGAATACTATGCAGCTGTTAGGAAAAATGAAGTTATAAAATTTGCCTATAAATGGAAGGACATGGAGAGGATCATGCTGAATGAAATTAGTCAGAAGGAAAAAGATATAGAATGACTATATTTATTTGCATGGCATAAATCAATCAATCAATCTATCTATCTATCTATCTATCTATCTATCTATCTATCTATCTATCTATCTATCTATCTATCTATCTATCTATCTATCTATCTATCTATCTATCTATCTATCTATCTATCTATCTATCTATCTATCTATCTATCTATCTATCTATCTATCTATCTATCTATCTATCTATCTCTATATCTATATCTATATCTATATCTATATCTATATCTACATATTATGATAACCAAATCTAAGGTCAGGCGAAACGTGAATCAAGAGGTCTTGTCAAATGTGGAAATTACCACAAATGTGTGGGCGTCAGAGGTTAGGAAACAATGTGCTAATATTTGTCGAAAAGGCTAATACCAACCTAGAACTGAGAAGGGAACAATGCGCTAATATTTGTTGAAAAGGCTAATACCAACCTAGAACTGAGCATTAAATATAGGCAAAAAGATACACATGATAACCTCTAAGTGTATGCATTACAAACCACAATATGTAAGAGAAGGGAGAGAGAAAGAGAAAAAAGATAAGGAACCTGCCAAAGGGGCAGGTTAGGGGGGGGAGGGAATTGGGGACATTGGTGGTGGAAATGGACACTGGTGGAGGGATGGGTGCTAGAACACTGTGTTACCGAAACCTCCAAATATGAACAACTTTGTAGTTGTGTATCTCACGATGGTATAATAAAATATTAATTATAAAAAATAAAATAAAAAATAAAATAATACCAATTGTTAGCCAACAAAAAAAATCAACATATTAAAGTATAATGGCAAATTACCAGGCTGTGGTTATAGTGGTTCCCAGAGTTAGAGAATACCTGCTTTAATTATATTTTATCTTGATCTTTACAACCTGTTTAAGAATTAGGGAACCCAATTATTATTTATCACTTTAAATGAATAAATTTTGGCAAAGATGAAGGAGAAAGTGGGAGGCAGTTTTTCCTATATAATTATTTTATTTATTTTGTGTTGGATTACTATTATTTGCATATGCTTTATATTATAAACACAGTTTTGGTTAGAATCTCAATTTACTGGCAAGAAGGTATAACCTTGTCATCAATGGTAGAATCTATATAGGAACTCAAATCAGTATTCTTTAAAACACATGAAATTAATTAAACTGTGACCTTTCTGCTAGTACACAAACCCATACCTTGTCATAAATAAAATAAAGCAAAAGGTATTTAAGAGCATTTCATCCTGGACAGAATTATGGATAGGGATAGATAAAGCAGTTTTGTTGCATGTAACCAACCAGAGTTTGATTCTTGGCATCCCATATGGGATTACTTCAGATTATTTTTACTCCTGAAGCTAACCAGGAATAATCTCTGATGACAGAATCACAAGTAAGCCTTGAACAAAAGAGTATCTCATTACTGCTATGATTTCCTAGATTAATTTTTAAATTAATTTTACAAAGACAGATGAAGCCATATGTAAAAACCTGCTTTGCAAGTGTGAGAATAGGGTTGGATCCTCTGAACTGTACAGTGCTCCAGGGATATTCCAAGAGTTAAACCATAAGTGCAGAAATGGAGTAGCACTTGGAATTTCTTGGTGTAGTTTTCAAATGAATATAATAAATAAATAATTAAATAATTGGGCCAAAGATATCCTTTGTGAGTAAGTGAGTAAGGTGCTTGCCCTGTATGTGGATGACCCATGCTCCATACCCGGCATCCAATATTGTTCCTGAGCACTCCTGATCTCAGAGAAGTGACTCCTGATCTCAGAGCCAGGAGTAAATCTTGAGCACGGCCAGATGTAGACAAAATAAATAATAAATAGATAAATAAACATAAATATATAATGCTTTATGTATACATCTACAGTAAAGATAAAACATTTGCTCAGAAAAATAACACTGAAAATGTCACCAGCTCCTATACAATGTCTTTGGTTAGCTATCTGTAAACACATAAAGTGTTTTTCAATTTTTACTTTCCTAAGTTCCCCTAAACAAATGATTTAATAACTGAATATAGAAAAGTATCCCTGCATTTTTCCATTACAGTAAAAATACATAGCTTTATTTATGTGATAAAATAATAGGTCAACATCCTCTGGAATTAGATGCCCCTAAACCACTCTTCTACCCAAAACAGAACAAACGAAAACAAAAGCAGTTCTGGTGGTTGATACATGTAATTTTGTTTTACACTATTTCTAGGAGCTTTGATATAGTTAAGTTAACCTGTAACATTTTAAAATATCCTTAAGCATTATCCTTAAGCAAATACCTCACAAAATACAAACAAAGGTGTAAGGAAGACTCCAGACCTTGAGCACCATTTTTGCCGAAAGGAGCCCTGAGTTCCATCCTCAGAACCATATGGCTCCTCAGATACCCTAGAGAAAATATTGATTGAATACTGATTTTCTTAAGACCAAAATGGAGAGAAGTCTTTAAACCTTACAGCGTGAATAGTCTAAGGAAAGCAGTTCCAGGAAGATATTATTAATCATTCATTAGTATGGTGACATATTTTTTAGTCTCATAAGTGAATAGTGCCAATATGCACAATTTCATGAGGAAGACATTACTATGAAGCTTAAGAGTTCTTAGGCAGTTCAACTTTCCCATCCACCTAACAACAACAACAACAACAACAACAAAGACTCAGGGTTCTTCAGGGAAAGTCGCATTTAAACAACTTGAGGTCTAATGTTGTCCTTCAGCCTTCATTGTTAAAAGCAAGAAGAAACAAGACAAAAAACAAAAAGAAAAAAAAAAAAAATTTCAAGGAGAGGAAAGACAGATAAGGGAACAGCCTTCCTTGTTAAAAGCAAGAAGAAACAAGACAAAAAACAAAAAGAAAAACAACAAAATTTTTTCAAGGAGAGGAAAGACAGATAAGGGAACAAACATGCATTTTCAAGATGGATTTTCTACTCAATGTAACTTGGGGACACTTGCTGCTAGGTTGCCTATGTCTATTCTTTTTTTTTTTTTGCATCACACCTGGCAGTGCTCAGGGGTTCCTTCTGGCTTTTTGCTCAGGAATTACTCCTGGCAGTGCTGGAGGGACCATATGTGATGCGGGGATCAAACCCGGTCCGGCACATGCAAGGCAAATGTCCTACCTGCTATGCTATTACTCCGGCCTTCTTATGTCTACTTTTGAATCTTGCTGAATTCAATAGTACTGTTTTCTATAAAACAAAATAATTTACAACCTCCTCTCTCAACGCACTAGGCACTAGAGATGGTTATGAAGATGGCAGAAAAATCAAGTAAGCTAATACATTGACGTAACTAGCAGATACGATGTTCTTGATATTTTTCCTACTGCAAAGTTTTTTGTGTTTGTTGTTATTTTTTGGATTTAATTTTTGCTCTTTGATAGCCCTATAAACTGTAGCAACAGTATATACACTATACTCTATTTAAATGCAATAATGACTGTGCATGAGAATCACTGTATCACTGTATTACTGTCTTCCCATTGTTCATCGATTTGCTCGAGCGGGCCCCAGTAACATCTCCATATGTCCTGTCTCATGCTAGTAGAGCCCAAGGGCATCTGCTTGCTCCAGGAACATAAAGAGTCACAATCCATTCTGGAATGAGGTCTTTAATTGTTACTGGTATTTGGCATATCAAATACAACACGGGTAGCTTGCCAGGCTCTGCCGTGCAGGTAGCATACTCTTGCAGTCATCTCTAAGTCCAGCATTTAATGATGAACTGCGTGGCCGCAAGAGGCCGCGCTGAGCCGGACTGTGATAGGCTGGTCTGCTGGGTGGAGTTCTGACGAGAGAGAAGTCCGGATGTGGAAAATGGAGGCCCTCATGGAGTGGGGGGTCGTCTGGCTTGTTGCAAGGCTCTGCTGGGCTGGTGGGCCAGGGCTAGAACCCGCCATCTCTCCTGGGCTCCTTGTGAGTGGCTGGGCACAGTGAGAGAAGTAGCAGCTCTGCCCCATGTATATATATACATGCCCCAATATATATATATATATTGGTTTTTGGGTCCACCTAGCGATGCTCAGGGCTAAGTCCTGGCTCTGCATTCAGGAACTATTTCTGGTGGTGCTTGGGGACCATATGGGATGCTGGGAATCGAACCGAGGTGGGCTGTGTGCAAGGCAAACGCCCTACCCGCTGGACTATCACTCCAGCCCCATCAATTTGCTATATTTTAAGTAAAGTCACGTGTCTGGAACAAAGTCTGAGTGACTACTTTTGGAACAGCAATAGAGGTGATCACATGAATGAGTCTCTGGAGAGCATCGATCAGGAACTTGTTGAATTGTCAGGAACACTGGAACAAATGTCTTGAGCACTGGAACAGGAATCTCAAGCGCTGGAACAGGTGTCTGGAGCAGTGGTACAGGCATCTTGCAAAGCATCTTCAGCAAGGGAACACTGAAACCGGTAACCATACCTGTAACTTAATGGTTTAAATTCTGTTCCCAGCTTCAGGAAAAGTTCATCAGCATCTTGGGGGGGCTCCAGATGCGGGGAAACGCTGAGGCGCCCGCACAAAATCCGGGAGCAGGGTCAGGGATCCCCTTCTGTCCCAGGGGATAGGCACCTTAGTGGGCATTAATTGTAAATTAATGCATGAGAATAAGTGATTGCATATATGAGTTGTGACTGTGTGTATCTATCCATACTTGAATGGATATATTAAAATTATGAGATGGTAAATTCACTTCTCTTGTGTCACTTTCTTCCCATTTTTCATCAATTTGCTCGAACAGGCACCAGTAACATCTCCATTCGTCTTGTCACAAGCAAGTGTAGCCCAAGGGCATCTGCTTGCTCCAGGAACAGGAAGAGCCTCAAACCGTTCCTTCAGGTCATGGGAATGTGGTCCATAATTGTTACTGGTTTTTGGCATATCAAATACAACATGGGTAGCTTGCCAGTCTCTGCAATGTAGGTGGTATACTGTCAGTAGAAAGCTCTAATCTCGAGCATTTACTGATGAGACTTAAAGGGGAAAGATCAAGTTTTCTCTTGAGTAGAGCTCTGAGGAACTGTGGAGTCTGGATGTTGAGAATGACTGACCTCATGATGTGTAGGATGCTCTGGCTTCTTGCTAGGCTTACTGCGATGACAGGTGTCAGCTAGAACCTGCCTAGAACTGTATACAGTGTATACATGTGAAAGATCCTGGGAAGGACATGATCCTAAAACCTAGTAGTATCTATGACTGTCATGCTACCAAGGAGCGGCCACATGCCGACAGAGCTGTGGGTCTGGCTTGGGTCTTTCTTCCAGGGTAGCTGGCATGGAGGTGGAGGAAAGGGCAGAGGAGCACAAATCCCTCTCCAAGTTGGGCCAGCGTGGCCCATCCCCCTGCGTGTGAGCAAACCCTTGGTCAATGTTGGACTCTGCCAGGGGATGAACATCATAAATATCAATATGGTAAACTTATTAGATTTTTATTGCTAAATATCCGCATCTGTAGAGTTGCAGTTAAATAAAATGTACTTAAATAGGGCCGGAGGCGATAGCCCAGCGGGTAGGGCTTTTGCCTTGCCGCGGCCGCCCCATTCCGGCCAGGGTTCTATTCCCGGCATCCCATATGGTCCCCCGAGCACCGCCAGGAGTGATTCCTGAGTGCAGAGCCAGGAGAAAACCCTGAGCATTGCCGGGTGTGACCCAAAAAGCAAAAAATAAAACAAAAAAATGTACTTAAATAGGAGACTACATGTACTACTATTTAAATTAAGTACTGAAATTTTAAGAATAACTTAGAAGCATTACAAGCTGAAATTTGTAAAGAAATTTCATTACAGGCTGATATTTGTACAGAAACTATAAATGTCTTAGTATGTTGAAAAGAAGGTATAGAAAAAACACAGCATTTTTTTAAAGGACTTCATGTCAATTACCTTTCTCAAAAATGTGCAATAAAATGTTTAGTTTAAAATGTAGCATTTACACTAATGATCTCTCTACACATTTGTAGAAGCTTTCTAGTTAAATTGAGGGACTCAAAATGATTATAAAGCTATTGAGGGAGGTTAAAGTAGTTTTGGCACGGTTATAATAGCCCTTTTCCTGGTGGCCTTTTTTGGAAATAAATACCTTTTGCCTCCCACACATTTGTTTTCTAATCAACTCTAAGGCATCTGGCTTAACAGATGGCTCATCTTTTACCTGGAAGAAAAGTCAAGTACAATGAGTGCTTCCTCCAATTCTTCACAAATTTACATGTACTTTACTAGCTAGAGAACATTTGTCCATTCAGAAATAAGTGTCAAGTATCAAATATGTGGAAAACCATGCTGATTGTTAATTTGGTTTGTCATAAGTTTTGATCTCAAGAAGTTTCATTCTTGAGATGTTTCATTCTTGATATATTCCCTCCCATCTTAAGACATTTTTCCAAATTTGAGATATTTTTATTCTTGAGATATCATTTCAAACTTCAGATTTGAATCTGGTTTTACGTCTTTTTCTCTTTAGGATTTCTTCTGGTCCAATAGTTTCATCACTTAAGGAAACACAACTTCATTTTAACATAATGTTTCCTTTTGATCTTTTTAGGTTTTGCTATTTATGCCCCCTTTTATGAGAATCCTTTCTTTTATCATCTATTTTTCACAATTTATTGCAGTTTCTGATCTGTTTTTCTCTCCAGGGACTATTGGTAGCTCTGAATTTCTTAATAATGATAAACAACTAAATAATTTTTTCAATAATTTATATTATAACTTTGCAATGACAGAGTCTTACTGAGTATATCTAGAGTATGCATTCTAGCTGTCTCTATTACTGATATTAATTGATCAATTTCTAAAAATTCACCTTAAGTTTAAAACAACCTGTCTTCTTGGATTTTAGGAATCATATTTCCTGTGGTGGATTCAGCAATAAAATATTCCCATAATTTCTAGTGTAATCTTGTCTAATTTTGAACTTGTGGAGAAAACATTATTCAAATGTTCTAATCAATTTAAGTAAAACTAAGTGGATTTGGAATGTACTCTCTATGATACAACAGTATTATCCTTAAGTAATCTTTTCTTTGCTATAAAAATCTATATCTATTATCTATTTATGTATACACACATATGTTTATACAAACTCCTACGATACTGTTTTGAAAAGTAGAAAAGTTTATTGGAAAGCAGAAGAGAAAAGAAAAGAAGCTACCCAAGTGAGGAGGAACTTAGTATAGAACTAAGTTTAAGACCTGAGATATTTTTATAGAAATGTTTTATAAGTAGCAACATATTGAAACATTTCACTCTTTATAGAAAGGTACTAGTGCATTAGTTTTGCTTTTATGAAATACACACAATTAACTACAGTGTAAATACATCCTGGTATATTTGGTATATGGAAATTCTTAAATATTTTCACTGAGCATATAATTAAAGAAAAAGAGCATTAATAACTTATATTCCAGCCTTTCCTAGTCACCTCCATTTCTTTATTTAGTTCCTTCTATCTTTAGGATGAGGAGAGAATGGAATTGCCTAATAAATTGGTACATAATTTTAATCCTTTTCTATTTTGATTCCTTTGGAAATTGAGCCATATAAATGAGATTACCAGGCATCACATATTTTTAACTCGTTTCACCAAATAACTTTTTACTCCTGTTTAAACAGTATTTTGGGCTACTAATCTTGTTCTTTTCATAGAAGACATATGAAACTCATGTTGTCTGGAAATGGTCACACCGATATCAAGACATGCAAGCAATGAAAGCAAAACAAGAAACTGATGAGTATAAGAATCATTCCTCTAAATCCTATTCTTTAAGTTATGGGTGGGGACTTTGAAATACATGCTACTTAAATAGTCCTATTGTGCTCCTGGCTTAGTCATGGATTATTTCTGGCTGTAGTTTAGGGACCATATGGTGTACCAGGGATTGAAACTTGTTTGGCTATGTGCAATGCAAGAAGCTTCACCACTGTACTATTTCTCTGAGCTCCAAATCATTTTAAAAACTAAAAACGGTTAAACTGCACAATGCAGACTTTAATATTTACTTCTGACATTTCATACTATTAATTTATAACATATAAATTTATCTTTGAGATTTTGGTAAAACATTAGATAATAAAATAGCTGTGTACCTTTAAGTACCAATTGAATGTAAGAAAAACTACAAAATAATTCCATTCACAATAGCACTGAAAAGAATTAAAGACTGGGAATAACTTTAATAAAAATAGTAAAAAATTGTGTATTAAAAACTACTAAACAGTGGTGGCTAAAATTAAAAGTAAAAATCAATATTTATATTCAGTTTAGTAATTTTTTATTTATCATAATATTCTCAAGGGACTGGAGTGATGTTAATGGTATTTGCCCAACAAGCAGTTAATCACAGTTGGCTACTCAGCCTTTTCTACGGTCCTCTAACTTATCATGTGTATAGAGACGGTAGTAAACCCTAAGCATCACTGTGTGAGACCCTAAAAGTAAAAAAAAGAAAAAATATTATTAAATAAAACAGAAGTATATTTCCATACAGATTTGTATTTATCCACAATATACAGCAAAATATTTGTCTCAGCCAGAAACCTAGCACCAGAAAATGTTGACTGTGTTTGAACACTGCCACCTAGAAAATTTGACAATCATTTGTCTTTGATAGTATGTAATTTGTTAATAAAATTTATTTCTAAGACATAATATTAAAATTTTTCTACATGAGCATATATTTTAATATTTTATGGATTTAGTTCTGAAATTTGGTTTTATTATTTGTATGTTTCAAACACTATTGCATACTATTGCTGTTTGTATTAATGAAATAAGGGTCATTGGACTGCTATAGCTCTAACGTGATGGTGGTCTACCTTAGCAATTATAAACCTAAAAATGCCTCAGGGTTTTGGAACAGAAATCTAAGAAGTAATCACAAACAACCATCTAGGCCTTAAGTTATAGGAATCAATAACTTTTACAATTTTTTCCTCCTTTTTTTCTATCAAAGTCTCTCCTTTGGCTTTTGTTATAGGATGCTACTAACCTTAGTGTTACAAGATTTGACAAAGATTGCAAAATTTAACATTAAAGAATTTTACATTTGTATACAGTTTATATAAAGTTAATGAGATTAACTCATTTCTTTATTCCTCAATCAACAATGAAATATTCCATGCATACTGATTTTCTTTACCTAGGCAGAAAAATTATATTACTTACATTGTAATTGCTCTGACAAAAGCTTGGCATTGAATGCTTTTAATAATAGATTATAAGATGTATCAGGTACAAAAGACTAGAACATACATTTCAAATTAAAAAACCACAATTGTTACTCTGTATTCTCTTCTTTCTTGCTTAGTCCCTGTGCATCTCTCTATCTCTGTTTTTCTACTGACTGAATCTCACTGTCTTTCTTTGTCTCTCTCTCTCTCTCACACATCACACATACACACTATTATGGTCAATGTCCTCTTAAATAAACCTATTGTTTATCCATATGTTTAAATACTATTATGTTATAGTTAATACACCACTTCTCCAAACCACAGCAACTATTTATAAAATGTGTTTTCTAAATGAAAAATAAACTATTACCATGCTTAGGTTCTATTATTTAAAACTTGAGGCACTGTACTTAAAAGTCCAAGAACTATTGTTCTTTTTGTCAATTATCATATATTATTTTACAACAAAACATGATGATGGAAGCAAAAGTTTAAAACACAATATCATCACTTGTTTTTAAATTGCAACATATATTTTGTTAAAAACCTTTAAAAACAAAAATAAATTGTACTTCCAGTACTTCTGCTGGTTCTATTTTGTAGCCGATAATTGAAAATAATAATAGTAATTGTTTAAGTTCTAGATCATGTTTGTCTTTACTCAAAAAGAAAGGCTTAAAGCTTAAACAATACTTGAACTGAATCCAATTTTGTTTATTTATTCACTGTTTATCTGAGTCAACATTATTATTATGCAGGGTACACTAGTGGTACTGAATAGTAGCTACAAAAAATATTTTAAGACCATCATTGTTCTTTGAAGATCATGCCTTTGTACATAGCTACTTCCCGAGGGAGAAGGTTATATTAGCAGATAAGCAGAAATGGAAATGACATTGAAGTGACAAAACACATGATGAAGCGCTTTCAGGAGAGACTGAAAGAAAAAGCTAAGTTAATTAAACAGCTACAATCTAAAATCTAATCAGCAAATCTACCTTGGAAACCTTTTTTTCAAAGAATAGTCTTTCTACAGAAAGCTGAAGATAAATTGCAGACAGTGTCGCTTTAGGACAAAACATACAAAATCATTGCAATATTCCAAATTCAACTGTGGTCCTCTAATTCTGAACTCTTCACTGTGGTGACAGGCTATTCTTTCCAAAAGGTTCTGCCATCCACTCCTGCCACTCTGCCCATAGCCCTTGTTACCGTGTCAGAGCTGCCTTTGCTAAATTTAAAACTGAATAATGAGGTCACCCACAGGGCCTCCTTTTCCCAGGACTTTTGAAAGCTGAGAATTTTTTAAATGTTTAACTTAGTTTCAAATTGAGTTCTGATGATGACAGTATGACACTTAGAATAAAATACAAAAGACTTGTCTAGAATTTCATATTAAATGATAATAAGTATATGTCCTGGTATTATAAATTTTACTTTTAAGGAAATGTTAGTTAAATAGTTGAAAGTTTGATTTTTCTTCTTGTCTGGTAGACTTTAGTAGGTTATACATCTTGAAACAGATCATTTAAATAATTGGGAGAATTTGTATGTATATGGGTATACATTTCATAAAGAGGCAAACATAAGTGCTTTCTTTATAAAGTCTTATTTGAATGTTTATCATAATTTGAATCATCTGTCCTCTTTTAACAAAATCTAATTTCTTTTCCTGGTACAATCCTAAGTTTCACATCCTGTAAAATAGAGAATTGTCTACAAAAGTGACACTGTATAAAATACTTAAGTATCCATTACTCAGTCAGAGAAAAAACAGATTATTCCCTTTAGATTGCATTGAAAGTCGAGTCCTATTAACATGCTATTTGACAGCATTTGTGAACACACAGTAATGTGTTGTATGTTTATTGAATTGAAATTGATTCCATTTGATCAGCTGTCCTAGGTAAACTTTAAGTGATATGTGGGCCATCAGGCTTACTTCTGGTTCAACACCCAGGGATGACAACTAAGTGGATTATATGTATGGTTCCTGGATGACACTGAAGTTGACTACAAGAAATACGAGAGCCTAAACCCCTGTACTAGCTCTCTAGTAAAACAAGAGTATCAAATTATTGAACTTTTTGCTTTAGGCTTTTTCTAACTTTAAAATATATAGCTTAACTATGGTTAAGGTGAAATGCTTATGAAATATTGTAAGAAATGAAACACTGTAATTTAAATGAGATAAACATAGAAACACAGGTGATTCTACTCAGCATTTATAGCTCCTAATATAACTCTAAATTCTGTAATAACATAAATAGCAATATTCAGGTCTAAAATAAAATATTTCAGCATGAGTATGTGATCAAATCTAAGTAAACTAAATGGTTTATCTATGCCCAATAAACCTAGACATTCTTAGTAGGGTTAGGGATTTCATAAGCCTAACTTCATTGTGATGCTTGGACCTGCAGATATGGCACTGCACAAGTTTTGTGAAGTTCACCTGTACCAGACTCATCTCCGTAATGCAGTGACCTCTCAAGACTGCACCTGATGATATTTGGGGACTATACTGTGCTGCCAATCTAACCAGGGTTAGAACATCCACATTATACACCTTAGGTGCTCTCCCAGTTCCTACATTTTTTTCCCTTAATCTCTATGAGGTATTTAATTTATAAAGTATGAAGCTAGGAAAAAATATTTTTATGTCTTTTGGTTAATACAAATTTATTTTCACTTTAACAAGATTTGTTAAAAGGTAAATTAGCTAGCTAAGCATCATCACAAAATCTTGTCCATGGAAAAGAAGGGTAAATATCTAATACAGGCATATCCAAAGATTTTTCTACCTTTTAAAATTCTTCACTCATCTCTAAATTCAAATTAAGCAGCATGACTCAAATAAACTCCTTGAGATATTTGTAATGGTAATCTCCAAGAGGGAAATCCACATATACCCTTCCTTCAGTATGCTTCAGATGATCTTAAGTTGACTCCAAGCTGCTCTTTAAGTGATACTTATGAATATAAACAGATGTATGTCTTTGGAATATGGGATGCTTAGCAATTGGTGTCTGACTCTTAGAGAATTCAACAGAACTGTTGGTATCAAAGAAATCAATGCAATAAAATGACTTAAAAACAAGCCTTTGGCAACATAATAGATAACTGAGTTCATAAATAGTGAAAGGGTGAGAGCATTGAAAAACTAAAAAAAGTTTCAAGGCTAGAGAAATAGTACATTGGGCATGGAGCTTGCTTTGCATGCTGCCAACCAGGGTTCAATCCCTATTCCCCCTGATGGTCTTCCTAGCCTAGCCAGAAGTGATCCCAGAGTGCAGAGTCATGAGTACTACCTGAGCATGCCAACAGTGACTGCTACACCTCCCCCAAAAACCCAAAACAGGAATAAACAACATCATAAAAATGGAAGAGCTTCAATGGATGGTGGTGTAAAGTGATTAGTTCTTGAGTGCTTATTATAATGTGTTATCATTTATTTTTGATTTTTTTTGAGTCACACCCGGCATTGCTCAGGGCCTACTCCTGGCTCTTCACTCAGGAATTACTCCTGGCAGTGCAGGGGGACCATATGGGATGACGTGGATGGAAGCCAGGACAGCTGTGTACAAGGCAAACGCCCTACCCGGCATGCTATCTCTCTGGCCCCCAACATTTATTTTGAATAGTCAGAAATTTTCCTTAGCCATAATGCCCCAAAGTAGAGATAGAGAGAAAGAAGAAAAGTGTTTTTGTGTATTTGTGTGTGTGGGGGAGGGGGAGGGCAGGAAGGATACTGGGGACATTGGTGGTGGGAAATGTACACTGGTGGAAGGATGAGTGTAGGAACATTGCATGACTGAAACCTGATCTCGAAAACTTTGTGTGTATCTTATAGTGATTCAATTTTTAAAAATTAATTAAATTTGTAAGAAAGGGTGCAGCCTTAGAAGCCAGCAGCATTCATTTGTATCACTTGTCTTCCCGTTGTTCTTTGATTTGCTTGAGCGACCACCAGTAACGTCTCCTTTTGCTGGGAATGAGATCCACTATTGCTACTGTTTTTGGCATAACGAGTACACTATGGGCAGCTTGCCAGGCTCTACCTTGGCTGCCTGCAGCATTACCTCAGCCTAAATGAATGGACACGGAGAGGATCATGTTGTGTGAAATTAGCCAGAAGGAAAAAGACAGATATAAAATGACTGAATTTATTTGCATGACATACACACATATGTGTGTGTATATATATATATATATATATATATATATATATATATACACACACACACATATTATGATACCAATATCCATGGTCAGACAAAACATAGATCAGGAGGTCTTTTTAAAAAATGGAATCTACCAATCTATCACAGGCGTCTGGGAGTCGGAGGTTGGGTGGGACAGAGAAGGGAACAGTTTGCTAACAATTGTTGTAAGTGATAATACCAGCCTAAAACTGAATATTGAATATACAGGCAGAAAGATACACATGATAATCTCTAAATGTATGTATCACAATCCACAGTGTTTAAGAGAAGGAAGAGAGAAAGAGTGAGAGAGAAAGAGAAAGTTAAAAGAGATAACTCACCATAGAGGCAGGGTAGGAGAAAGGGGAGGAAATCGGGACATTGGTGGTGGGAAATGGAAAGTGGTGGAAGGATGTGTGCTGAACCAATGTATGACCGAAACCCGGACATGAACATCTTTGTGATTGTGTATCTCATGGTGGTATAATAAAATATTTAAAAACAATAAAAATAAAAATTAAAAAATAAAAAACTAATAGATAAAACAAAATCTAGTTATTTAAGACCAAGGAAATAGACAAATCCCAGATAAAATAGTGATAAATGAGTCATACAATTTTCCAATGCATAAAATAAATGGCATCACTAAAAAAAATTAACATCAAAGTTTCAACCAGAGGTTGTGTTGTATATAATAAGGCTAAGAGTGTCTACTTACTTTGGTAATTTGAATTGGAGTGGGACTGTGTTGCTGGAAAGACGCATCAAAACTGTGCTCACAAGATATTTTTAAAAAGACAGTAAATGGGTATTAACACCACTTAGGTTATAAGAGGTAAACTTTTTAAGTAAGGTATTTTGTTGCGGTGTATGATTTTAGACTAATTATTTCATTCTTAAATAGTAATGAAGAAGTAGAATTAATACAAAAGAATAAGGAATTATTCTTTAACAATTTTAATAGACCAACCTAGAAAGTTACAAAATCAATAAGAGCCAATTACTTAGCACTGGTTATATTTAAATTTCTTCTATATATTATTAGATGCTTTTCAAAACATTGCCTTTTCTCCAACTTGTTAAAAGTATCCAAGTGTTAGAGGTTCAGCTCAAATTTTTGAGTACTATTGATTTCCAACTCATTTGGTATATCTTGTTGATTTAAAGTTTGCAATAATTTACTATATTCAGAGTAATCAGAAAAATTACATATAATTGTCAAAAATTAACAATAAGTTTAGAGTGAATTAACAACACTCTATAAGAAGATTTTTTTATAACTGTTGATTCTAAAGAAGGTACAGGTAAGTAAAAATATTTGTATAGGTTTAATGCACAATTTGGTCTAACTTTGAAATGGATGCTGAGGATATCCATTGTGAAGGAAATTATCAGTTTTCCATGGTTACTTATGGAATGATAATTTTGCCTCCTCTTTATATTTAATGCTATTTTTCTATTATAGCACAAAACTTTAATAATAAGATACCTATTATAAAAATGACCTATATTGAATCTTTGGGTGCTTAAGTTTAGGTAAAGTAAATGAGGGATGGTGTGGATACATTGGTAGTGGGAATGGGACACTGGAAGGATGGGTGCTGGAATACTGTATTACCAAGAACCTATTATGAACACCTTTGTAATTGTATGTCTCACGGTGGAATAATAAAAAAATTTTTAAAAGTAAATGAGTTAAGAAACATATTTATCATAAACACTTCATACAATACTAATAAGTACTTGTTGCTATTGTTAAACCATTCCTGCCTTAAGGCCACCTTATGTATGTAGTTTTTTTTGTGCGTGTAAAAGCAGTACAGAAAACTGAATTTAAGGAAAATGTAAGCTTTGAATTACTACCCTTAGATAAACAAAATCTCATTTTATTTATAATTAACAGAATCTCAATGTGGTTTCTTTTGAATATTATTCTAGAACATAAAAAGAAAATGTAACTTTCATACAATTTCTCTTTATAAAATGAAACTATTCACAAACCTTTATATTTCTATTAATTCCTAAGTCATGATACTTTACCAGCCATGTAATAAAAAAGCAAAGGTTTGAAATCCCTATGTCTTAGGCAAAGATAGTACTGTAATTAGATCTCATATAAAATCTGAATAGGAAAATTAGTTCATAAATAAATATATTTTCAAGTAGGACTATTGTTTCTTTTATTTTATAAGGTAGTAAAATAAAATTATTCCATTCTATAAGACAGATAGTTGAACAGAATATAAAAATGATTGCACGGTTTTCTTGCCTAATAAATACAGTTACAGTTTACCTAAAGTATGAGACAAAACTGATTAATTGTATTTTGAAGAAATGCTGTATTTTCCACTACCTATTTTGTGTCAGAATAAATGTTAAATTGAAATAAAAGTAAATCTAGATTTGTCTAACAGATGATAAATTGAATATGTAATTTTTCATTATTATACAAAAAATTATTAGTTTTATATTGAGTTTTCACCTAGTAAACTTGTGGTGGCAAAAACTTAAGAACACAAAATAAACTAAACAAAATTGAGTAGGAAGCATGGTTTTAAATAAAATTTGTTTTATAAGTTATAACATAGTAATGTTTACATTTTTAATCGTTAAATCAAGTTAGAGTAAGATGGGATAAACATGAGAAGTGGTTTTAAAATGACCATAGTATTATATACAATATATTATACATACTTTGAAATATATTTAAAATGTGAATATTCTCAACACAAGATATGGCAATTATTTGATGTGATAGTACATAATAATAAACACATTGAAAAATAGGACTACATACACATTGCATCTCAATGGAGTTAGGGAAAAAGTGGACTTTTAATGAAGCCAAGAATTTTTACAGTAATTCTTTGCACATTCCATCATTTTTTCAGTGATGAAAATTTTAATCTCCTAGATTACAAAGATAGTTTAAAGTCTCTAGTCACTATTGTGGGAAACGGTAATGCCAGCCTAGAACTGAGCATTAAATGTAAGCATAGGGATATACAAAATAACCCATAAATGTATGTATTGAAAGCCACAATGTGTAAGAGAAGGGAGAGAGAGACAGAGAAGAGAAAGAGAGAGGAGAGAGAGAAGAGAGAGGGAGGATAGAGGGGGAGAGAGAGAAGGAGAGAAAGGTAAAGTGTCTGTCATAGAAGTAGACTGGGGGAGGGGGGGGGGAATCAGGGGACATTGGGGGGGGGGGGAAATGGGCATTAGTGGAGGTAGGTGCTGAAATACTGTATAACTGAAACCTAATAATGAGCAGTTTTGTAATTGTATATCACGTAGAGGTATAACAAAATAAAATATCGATCACTTGATCACTTGATATCCCATTATTCATCGATTTGCTCGAGTGGGCGCCAGTAATATTTCCATTTGACCCTATCATGTGCCAGTGTAGCCCAATGACATCTGGTTGCTTCAGGAATACCAGAGCCTTAAACTATTCGTTGAGAGTCTTGACGAAGAAGTCTGACCATCTTGTAGGTGGGTGGCCATGTGATCTTTTGACATCCCTTGGGATCCAGTCGGTAATGGCTCTAGTCCACTGCAAGGGAGGTACCTTGCATTCATACAGGTAGCATGTGAAGAGCGAACCAGTGTATTGATGAGTACTGAAGGCAGATTCTTCAGGTGTTTGGGTCTGACTTTGTCTGGGACTGGTGCTGTTTCTTTCTTTACCGACAAAATGGCATGTCAGATTTCAGAAGAGAGAACGTTTGGAACTACATATCCATCCTGGCGGAATTTTGGTATGTGGGTAGGTGGATGTGACTATCAAAGTAATGAGTATAATAAAGTAATGAGAATACAGCGCCCGCATGGCAGAGCCTGGCAAGCTGTCCGATGCGTGATCGATATGCCAAATCCAGTAACAGAAATGTTTATTTTCCTGACCCCGAAAGAGCCCTTAATATGGCAGCAGCAAGATCAGAATCAACCAGATGCCATTGGGCTACATTGGCACGTGATAGGGTCCAATGGAAATGTTACTGGTGCCCGCTTGAGCAAATCGATGAATAACGGATTCAAGTGATCAAGTGAATGGCTCTAGTCCAGTGGTCATCTCCAAATCATATTACATGTCCAGCCCATCTGATTTTTGATGCCTTGGCAAACGAGATAGTGTCCCTGACTCTGGAACAGCGACAGAGGTTGGAGCTCCAGATTCCTTCTTTCACTTTGGTGAGGTGTGATATTCCAAGCATAGCTCTTTTGATTCCTCTTTGGGAGAACCGAATAGCATTTACATCCTGCTTTCCTAGGGCCCAGGTCTCTGAGGCGTATGTTAACGGAAGGAGAATGGTAGAGTCAAAGAGATGTGCCCGGAGCCGGAGTTTCTCTTTGTCTTTTTCGCTATTTCTTCGATGCTTTTGAAGATATTCCATGCCACTCTCTTCCTCCTGGACGGCTCAGGTTTTAGGTCGTTCCTCATGTTGTCTTCTCGACCTAGGTACACATAACTGCTGCATTCAGAAATGTTTGTTCCATTGAGAGTGAATGGAGCCTCTGGAACTAGTTCATTTTTCATGAACATAGTTTTGTTGAGATTCAGCTGCAAACCTATCCTTCCACATTCTGGGTTTAAGTCAGCCAGCATTTGTGCTGCTTGGTTAATGTTTGGTGTTATTAGAATGATGTCATCAGAGAAGTGGAGGTAGTGTAGTTGCCGACCATCTATCTTCACTCCCATTCCTTCCCATTCTAATCGGCGCATGATGTTCTGACTGTGGCGCTGAAGAGTTTTGGTGAAATGGTATCACCCTGTCGAACCGCTCTTTTGACATTGATGATCACTTCTTTGTAGAATGGTGAGATCCTGGTGGTGAATCCGTAATACAGCTCATAAAGGATCTTGATGTGTTGGTTTTGAATGTCCTGTTTGGCTAGGGCTTCAATGCCAGCTTCAGTCTCCACAGAGTGAAAGGCTTTCTTTAAATCAATGAACGTGAGACAGAGTGGCATACTGAACTCCCTACACACTTTAATGAGCTTGGTTACCGTGTGGATATGGTCAATTGTGCTGAACCCTTTTCCGAAGCCAGCTTATCTAATGTTCTTCCAATCCTGTTCAGGATGACTCGAGTAAACAGCTAGTAGGTGACAGACAGCAGGCAGATGGGGTGATAGGCAGATGGGGCCATAGTTGCCAATGTCATGGATGTCTCCCTTGAACAGTAGAACTGTCCTGCTGGTTTTCCATTGGGAGGGCACCTTGCATTCATACAGGTAGCATGTGAAGAGCGAGCCAGTGTATTGATGAGTACTGAAGGCAGATTCTTCAGGTGTTTGGGTCTGACTTTGTCTGGGCCTGATGCTGTTTCCTTCTTTACCGACAAAATGGCATGTCAGATTTCAGAAGAGAGAACGTTTGGAACTATATATCCATCTTGCGGAATTTTGGTATGTGGGTAGGTGGATGTGACTATCAAAGAGATCTGGGTAGAAGCCATGGATAATCTTCTCGTTGTCTTTCTGGAAGATGTTATAGATCCATCAGTACTCTGGAGGGCAGTCATCTGGGTCTTATAGTTGGCGAAGAACAGGCGGGCATTGTGAATGCTTTTCCAGGCTTCAGCTGCATCTTCCAGTCTTTCTGCTCCTTTCTCTTTTTTTAAGTATTTTATTATACCACCGTGAGATATACAAATAAAAAGATATACAGTTAAAAAGTTCATGTTTGGGTTTTGGTCATACAGTGTTCCAGCACCCGTCCCTCCACCAGTGCCCATCTCCCACCAATAACATCCCCAGTTCCCTCCCTCTTCCCCAGCCCACCTCCATGGCAGGTTCTTTATTTCTTTCCCTTTCTCTCTCTTTTCTCGTTTCCTTCCCTTCCAGACTATGGATTACAGAACATACATTAAAAGGTTGTCATGTGTATCCTTTTGCCTCTATTTAATGCTCAGTTCTAGGTTGGCATTAGTACCCTCGACAATTATTAGCACCCTGTTCCATTTTCTGTCTTACCTTTGAACTCTTCCTTTATCGCTTCTCTGCACTGTTTTGCAAGCTCTTATGTTAGCATTTGGTCTCTAAAGAAAACATTAATGAAAACAAAAATAAATAAAATAATTTTTAAATAAAACGTCTCTGGTCACTATGATTGCAAGTTTATATGATTTAAATAAAATTATGTTTTAGTAATTTGTCTTTTAGTTGATGAACCACACATACAGCTTACTTGTTGGTATTGAAATTTGCTAAGATCATGAATTCCTTGAATTTATTGTTAAAGTTAAATTTGTGCTATAGCAGAAGATTACTGCATTGTAGAAGAAAACATAATTTGTATCTGATTCTTTTATTGCATTTAGTAACATAGACCTAGAATCTAATTAGATATGTAATAATGAATTTTATGAAAAACATTTTACTTATTTAAATTCTGTAGAAAACTTTACACTGTAGACTTTGGGATTTTTATATTATAAGGAATGTATCAGAACTTTTTGTAAGTTTAGTTTGCCTGGGTTTTATTGTTTTGATTGTTGGGCCATTCTTGGTTGTGTTCATGAATTTTCCTGATTCTGTATTCAGGGATTACTCTTGGTATACTTGGCAAAAACATGCTGGTTGTGAATACAGAGATCCTCTTTGTGAGCATTGAACACAGATCTTACACATATAAGACAGTCACCTTCCTGCTCTACCAACTCTCTATCCCCTTGGGATTTTTTTCATAAGACAGGGCATATGGAGATGTTACTGGTGCCCGCTCGAGCAAATTGATGATGAACGGGAAGACAATGACAGTGATAATAAAACATAGATGGGATCAGACAGACAGTATGGAAGGTAGAATGTTTACCTCACATGCATCTGACCTGGGTTCAATCCCTGACACATGGTTCCCTAAGAAGTGCAGGAGTGTTCCCTAAGCTATAAATTCAGAATAAGCCCTGGTTACAAATGAACAATATAAATTCACAGTATCAAAGTAATTTATTATACACTAGAAATTCGTTATGAAGTCATTTTAAATCTAAATTAGATTAATTGAAAGAGAACTTTTTAAATGTTGTATGAAAATGGTGCTAATAGTAAAAATATATTTAGAAAAATACATTTGTTATTTTATTTTTTCCTATAAGAATTAATGTAACTTTTTGACCCTTTAAATATATACAGGGTCAGAGAGGTTAAGGCCTAACTCACCAGCTTTGCATTAAGCTGACCTCAGTTTGATCCCTAATACTGCATATGGTTCCACGAGCACCACTGGGAGTTATATTTGAGCACAGTTATAGGAATAAGTCTCATAAAGATTGACCTTGAAATATTATTATTCAAAAACTGAACCTAAAATCAGAGATTAAGAATGTCAAATAGAGTATTTTTCCCTGTAAGAGGTTGTAGTGAAGCCTCCATTTTTTAAAGATTAAGATAATATTGGCATGTTCAGTGATTAAGATTTGGGTGTGCTCTATCAGCATACATTAATGGCCATACTTTTATTTTTAACTAACAAATTTTTAAATAAGCTTAAGGATATCGCAAATGTACTTTAATTCTCAATAAATTCAGTCAAGGACTTTCCTAATAATGATCACTATTGCTTTTAATACTATTATCACATACTTAACAAAATATATCACCTCCACATTCTCAAATGGTTATTTCTCAAGGTATTGTTTTTACAAACATAAAACTTAGTCAATGATATTAAACACTGGTTATTCTTATCCATGCCCATTTTTCAGGTGAGAAAAATGAGAATCACAAAGGTGGCATAAAAATTATAGATTTATTATTTAAACACAAGGAGGAGGAAAAATGATTTGAATTTTTTGTCTTTGTAATGTTTTTCACATAATTTATACAACATTAATACATTTTAATATAAACACACAAAAATAACTGGTAGGATATGAATATTATGAAAGGTGTATTACAATAGTCCTTAACTAATTCATACCTGCATAGCAATGATGATAGCAGCATTATGCGTTTCCGTCTGCAATTATGCTGTTCTCCCTCTTAGAGACTGTTTAAGGTACATGACAGAAAAAAAAATTGTAGTGCAAGACAGCTTATCTTTTTTCAATCTTGGTAGTATTGTAAACACTTAGAAATTCTCTGTTCTTTGTAACTGATAACATTGTCACAAAATGTCACAATAGGAAAATAAATGCTATTTGGATAAAGCCCTTTCTCGTTAAACAAAAAGGTAAATTAAAATTAAAGAAAATATTTCCTTTGGATGAAGCTGATTCCTAAGTTGTATTAGGCATTTAAATGATCTGGTAATGTCTTGGCAATAGTAGCACGTATTCCTATCATTACGTGTAATCTCTAAAATATATGTAACATGTTAACTTATCTATATTCTAATAATGTGACTATGTAGAAAGTTACTCTACATATTTATTTTAAAAACATTCTAAATTAACATATTAGTTTGAAACAGCTTTTTCAAAATACCTTTTATTTCAAAAATTTGAATAATTTATCTGTAAATTAGCATATGTATTATTCTTTTCCAATTTTTGCCATCTCTCATTTGGTATTGTATTTTCTCTGGTAGATAGAATATTAATGAATAAAACATTTGATCATTTTCTTGTATTTTATGCCCATCATAAAGACAACTCATATGATATTTCATATTGATTGTGAAACTGATAAAATTTTGGAGGATACCGTCAGTTCAGGGAAGTTTTGATACTTTATTACTTGGAATAAATATCTGTATTAGTACATGTTAAATTTTGTTACTTGAGAAATTCTTGCAAAATCAAATAACAGCATCCTTTAAAAAATATATCAATGTAGGAACATATGCTTTGTTAATTGAGAAGTAAAGAAAAAATAAAACTATTCACACAAACTCCATTTACTAAAGAGAAAATTATCTAGAATACAAACCCCTGAATTTTATAATTCATTTGATTGCTCAGTAAATTTCTGCTGCAGCAATTCTATATTGACGAAGTAGTTAAAACAGGACAAAGTCATGTTAAGTTACTGCTATGTTGTATAGCCATATCCTAGTCCTGAGAAAATATTTTGTATTTTTAACCAGTAGAAATGCATAAATGTATGAACTACAGAGCAAAAATAGATGATGAGAACATTAAAATCCTCCATATATTTCTATATAGCTTTTTTTACATAAAACATAGCATTATTTATATATTATTTTACTTTACATTTGACATCTATTAAAAGTGTAAGTTGTTCATTTATGTTTTACTTTTTTGATGGACCTCACAACCCTGCTAGGTCCAAAGCTACAGTGAATGCTCCCTGATATACAAATGCTATGCTTATTTCAACTTCTACTCACACCAAAAAAGTACCTTGTGACATATCTATGTGTCAATAACAGTGATGATACAGGTACAGTCTTAAATGCTGACATATATTTGGCATCAGATTTAAAGCAGTTTTTCATGTTTAACTGAAATCAGCAAAGCAGATGAAAGTAATGTTTCAAACTCTTTGAAATAAATCCTCTGCAATGTAATATGGCTGTCAACAGCAGACAAGGTCACAAGTTGGTTGGCTGAGCTGGAATGTAAAAATGGAGAGGTGAGCAGCTGAGTTGAAAATGAAAAGCTATGCTTTCTTAGAGACATAAAGAAAATGTGACAAGGTGATAAGCTCTGTAAGTGGAATCAGAGGAAGTACTAAGTTTTACATTGTGTAGCTGTGCTTCCTTCCATTCTAGACATAAAAATTCTTATTGAAAATAAATGTATCATTCCATAAGTCACACTGTGAAGACTCCATAAAAAGTATCTCAGATGAAACCAGTGACCAAAGAACAAAATGTTAAAAATAACTGCATTGCAAAAGTACATTTTTGTGAATTAGTATATGAAAATGCTCTCATTTATATTGATCAATAATTTAAAAACAAAATATTGGTGCACAGTTTTATCTGAAATTTAAACATTTGCTGTATAAATTACATTTAATCTAATGTTGTGCTAGATTTACCCAAGATCTTATCATATTTGAGATACTACTTTAAAATATGTGACCTGCAAAAATCACTTGTTGAATATGACAAATTTATTTTAAATAGTATTATCCATTTTGCATATAGAACAGTTATTTAAATCCACTAAAAACTTATTGTGCGTGCTTAGTCTTAATGAATATAATATGTATGATGTTGTCAGATTATTTATGAGTATTACTGTTCATTAAACATTAACATTTCAAACAAGTCAAATAAATAAATCAAACTATTATTTTTGATTTTATACATTTATAACTGTCATTAAATTTGAATGGACTCCTATTCTCCTATTTAAATTTAGGATAAATACTGCATTTGTATAACAAGTGCATCTAAAACAAAGTCATAATATTGAATAATTCAATGCCAATTAAATGTAAATTATACCAAATTAACTGAAGTATTTCATTAGGGGTATATACATTAGGGATATATATATATATATATATATATATATATATATATATACACACACACACACACATTAGAGGTATTTATGTACCCTAGTTTATATAGGGGTATTTATATACCCTAATATATATATTTATATATTTTTCATTTATATAAATATAAAACATATATATATATCATATACATATGAAATAAGTATATTTCATTGGGGTATATATACCCCTCATATATATTTATATATATCAATTGTCTTCATCATCAATGTGCTCGAGCAGGCCCCAGTAACATCTCCATATGTCCTGTCTCATGCTAGTAGAGCCCAAGGGCATCTGCTTGCTCCAGGAACATAAAGTGCCTCAAACCATTCCATCAGGTCATAGGAATGAGGTCTGTAATTGTTACTGGTAATGGAATATATTTGAATTCACCGATTTGAAGAAAGGACAGTTGAATGGGACTAGTCAAAAAGTCACTCTGAAGCTCCACTCAAATTGTCTAGATTCATAGAACAGGAAGCCTGAGAACCAAATTTCAGAACTATTCCAGAAAAATGCTTGTGAAGCTAATTTCTCAAACTATGCTTCATATAGCCCAGGTATGCTGATCCAGAGACTCAAAGACATGGGGCAGAGCTGCTACTGGCTCTCCCTGTGCACAGCAACTCACGAGGCACCTGAGAGGGATGGCGGGTTCTAGCCCTGGCCCGCCACCCCAGCGAGACTCACAACAAGCCAAACGACCACCCCCCACTCCATGGGTGCCACCGTTTTCCACATCCGGACTTCCCTCTCCTTAGAACTTCAACCAGCAGACCAGCCTATCACAGCCCAGCTGGCACAGCTAATTGCGGCCGCACAGTTCATCAATAAATGCTTTATTTAGAGGTGACTACAAGAGTATGCCACCTGCATGTCAAGCCTGGCAAGCTGCTCATGTCGTATTTGATATGCCAAATACCAGTAACAATTATATTAGGTTATTCCCATGACCTAATATAATGGTTTGAGGCTCTTCATGTTCCTGGAGCAAGCAGATGCCCGTGGGCTCTACTAACATAAGACAGGACATATGGAGATATTACTGGTGCCTGCTCTAGCAAATAAATGATGAATGGGAAGATAGTATTAGTGATAGATAGTGATGTTTCAAAGTATTGAAATTAAACATTTATATAACCATAAAATTAAACCTTAAGTATTTAAAACAAGAATGAAATATTTGCCTAATTCTTTTTTTAAGTATTTTTATTATACCAACATGAGAAATACAATTACAAAGATGTTCATAAGATGTTCATATTTGGGTTTCGGTCATACCGTGTTCCAGCACCCATCCCTCCACCAGTGCCCATATCCCACCACCAACATCCCCGATTCCTTCCCCCTACCCTAGCCTGCCTCCATGGCGGGTTCTTCATTTATTTCCCTTTTTCTCTATCTCTTCTCTTTTCCTTCCGTTCCACATTGTGGATTACAGTACATACATTAATATGTTGTCATGTGTATCTTTTTGCCTGTATTTAATGCTCAGTTCTAGGTTGGTGTTAGCAATTTTGACAATTTTTATCACAATGTTTCATTTTCTGTCTTACCTAGCTTCTGACTCCCTCACGTTTGTAATAATCTCCACCCTTGACAAAACCTCTTGATCCATGCTTCACCTGACCTTGGATATTGGTATCATAACATGTACATATATATATGTATATATATATAATCAGAATCAGATTCTGATTATATATATGCATATATATGTACATGTTATGATACCAATATCCAAGGTCAGGTGAAGCACGATTACATATATACATATATATGTACATATGTGTATATATATATATATATATATATATGTTTGTATTTTGGCCACAACCAGCTGTGCTCAGGACTTACTTCTGCCTCTGCTTTCAGTAATGATTCCTGGCAGGGCTGAAGACACTATATGAGGTGCCAACATTCAATCCAAAGTAAACCGTATCTCAGATCCAAGCATATACTTTTTCCCAAAAAAGTTACCAAGAAAATTTAGTCATATTTTATATGATCCATCCATTTTTAAAACATCACTCTATTTTTATAAGTGTAGTATAAGCACTTGTAGTAGAAAAATTCTTCAAAATCTCAAATTTTGAAGAAACCAAGTGTTTCCAAATTAAATTTGCAGCAATATTTTTTGTGATTTTCCATGCATTTTTCAGTGTAGTTCATTTCCGTAGGACACAATGTATTACATTGTATACATTATCCTGTAATTTCTAATCTTCATTTATAATTTAGACAAGTAGTACATAATTTTCCTTTACATTCTTTAAATATTATTTTTCTGTCAAGAAATAGTCTAATGTATTAAGCAGAAAATTTTAAGTACGGTTAAAATAATTTAAAATGTCATGGTGTAACAATGAAAATAATCTGCTTCTAAATTTTAAATGCTTAGATAAATTGGATTTTTAAAAGAAAAATATAGACATAATTATCTGAAGATTGCAGTTTATTCCCCAGGAGTCCTAGTTAATTTATATATCAATTTATTCCTAAAACAATTTACTTTTCTAAAAAATATAATTTAGATATGTTCATTTGCATAGCATTAATAGTGCTATCCACTGTGTTTAATATAAAACAAAATGCGGATGACTTTGAAAATTAGTTCATTATGTTTTTCAATTCTTCACTGTGTATCTACATTATCTAATTGTGACCCAGAAATCTATCTACTTTAAACAATACTTGTTATTATCTATAAAGTAAATTAATATTTCCAATTTGACTACAGATGAGTTTCTTCTCTTTTGCTTTTTATCAAATATTCTTTTAGCTCTACGTGATGTATCAGAATTTGTTTTTATTACACATTTATATTTATAATAACATCTACTCAGATCCATGGGGCAGAGCTGCTACTGGCTCTCTCTGAGCCAAGCTGATCATGAGTCACCCAGGAGGGAAGGTGGGCTCTAGCCTTGGCCTGTCATCCCAGTAGACCGTCACAAGAAGCCAGAGCAACCCAACCCCGCATGGCAGAGCCTGGCAAGCGACCCATGTTGTATTTGACATGCCAAAACCCACTAACAATTATACACCTCATTTCCATGACCTGAACGAATGGTTTGAGGCTCTTCATGTTCCTGGAGTGAGCAGATGCTCTTGGACTACAGTAGCATGTGACAGGACATATGGAAATGTTACTGGTGCCTGTTCAAGCAAATCAATGAACAATGGGAAGATAAGTGATAATAACATCTATTGAAAGTGAATTAAATGTGAATTTAAAGCAATATTATCTAGATAGGTAATAATAAGAGTTAAGAATAGATCTTGCTACCAACACAGAGCTGAGCATTAAATACAGACAAAAAATGCATATGATGGCTTTTAAGTGTACTTAGTGCAACCCACATTGTGTAGGAGAAGGAGGAGAGAGAGGGAGAGAGAGAGGAGATAAAGAACCTGCCATTTAGGCAGCACGTGTGGGGGGAGGGAATTGGGGACATGGGTGGTGGGTGATGGGCACTGGTGGAGGGTGGGGTGCTGGAACACTGTGTGACCGAAACCTCCAAGCGTGAACAATGTTGTAATTGTATATCTCACGGTGATATAATAAAATGTTAAAAAAAAAGATCAAAACCAAAAAAGTGATAATACCAGACTAGAACTGAGCAGTGAATACAGGTAAAAAGGATACACATGATAACCTCTAAATGTATGTATTGCAATCCACAGTGTGTAAGAGAAGGAAGAGAGAAAGAGAGAGAATGAGAAAGAGAAAGAGAGAAAAGAAATAAAGAACCTGCCATAGAGGCAGGCTAGGGGAGAGGGAGGGAATTGGGGGGCATTGGTGGTGGGAAATGGGCACTGGTGGAGAGAACACTGTATGACCGAAAGCCAAACATGAACATCTTTGTAACTGTGTATCTCATGGTGGTATAATAAAATATAAAAATATAAAAAATAAAAAATAAATAAAGAGAATAGATCTTGCTTGCAGGTAATATTTAAGTTCATTTTGAAATTCATCAATTACCTTCACTTTTTTTGTCTTACAAGGTCAAGAATTTGAAGTGCAACCTGATTTGAGTGAAACTACCTTAATGTGACATATGGCATGAAGAAAAGATTGATAATTGCTCCAAATTACAAAAGTATTTTACATTACGTTAGAAATTAGACTGTTGGTCTGTAATGACATCAAATTCAAGTTAGAGACTTCTAATAATATAAAATATGAAAATGTATAAAAGAAAAGATGCATTTAACTAAATTGTATTAAGAGAGAGTTTGAGTCAGATCATTTAAAGACTTGATAATATATGATACCATACAGTTTCTGAAAATATATATTTACCCAGCCTGACTGAATATCTGCTTAGTATACTGGCATATTTGTTTTTTAAGTATAATAAATATTAAATATTTTAAAGGGTTAAGCACATCTTTCAAATTTGTTTGGATGAGTGTTTGTAATAAGTGTCTCAATGTGTTGTATGTTTTATACAGTATAAAAATCTCACAGAGACAATTGTCAGAGAAACAATAATTTCTTGGGAAAAATTCCATTGCAAAACCACAATATCAAATGTCTCCATGAATTACTATCTGTGTGTACTGTTGTTTTAAATTCCCATTACTATGCTTTAAATAGTGTTAAAAATAATAAATGAGCCAGATTCAAACATGTTATTTTTCCTTAAGTGTTTAATATATAAAATTCAGTAGACCTGAAATGTTATATGGGATTCCATTTTATTTTCACAGATAATATTATAATTATCTTTTCTTTTAAGTTTATTATTTCATATACATGTCTCTAATTTAAAATTTGTATAGAAACCAAAGTCCATGTGAGGCACTTTGAGCTTCCATTAAAAATGGGCATACAGAATGTGTAAGAATGGGGACTCTGCTATTGAAGTGTTTGTTTGGGAAATGGAATTAAGAACATGGAATTATAAAGAATATTATTTATGAAAAAGTAAGCAGGAACATGGCAGAAAGGTATCTAATCTCAATTAAAGAGGAAATGTAGTATCTGAAGTATACTCCTCATGATCACCTACATCTCTGGACAATCGAACACAAAGAACTATAATTCTAACTTTAGCAGTTGTAGAGAAGAAAATACAGGAGGACAAAGCAATTTTTCCAAGCAGGTAGATGCAATATAAATAGACTCCGAAGCAAAGATAAAAACACAGAGCAAGGGGAGAAAGGTCAAACATTTGGGAAATATATTCATAAAGATTAAAATTCAAAGATAAAACTTTTTTTTATAGAATGAAAGGATAGAATACCTTTGGCTGCAGTTCCAATAATCTGAACTAAAGTGATTTTCTAAAGAGTCCTCGGTATCTTGCTAAATGAGAACTGTTAAGAATAGTAACTCATTTAATAATTTCTATTAATCACTGAGGCCTATAAATGTAAGAGTCCATTAATGCATTGTAAGGATTCATTAACAATATGAATTGATTTCGTTCCATTAATAAACATGTACTTTAAATGAGCATAATTTTATTAATATTCCCTCATATACTAATATACATTCAAAAAGCATCATGTATGTAGCATAAATTTTGTGATTAAACAAATATTTTCTTTGTAAAGTCTTTGAAATTAATTATTCCTAACCTTAAATAAAGAATACTTCAAAAATGATATTTTACTATCCTGGTTACTTTTTAAAATATAGTCATATTATTTATAAATATATTTCAATGAATGTTGAAACAGTAAAATTTGAAATATAATTAGCTTAATTTATACCATATTTTAGACCTATGACTCACTATCAATTTTTGCATCATTAACCTGGAAATTTAAATACAAAGATAATATCTTATGTCTAAACATTTTTCTAAATCACAGATTTCATAAACGTAGGAAGTAGTATGTATTTTGAAAATTAAAAATACAGATTCCACTGCTCCTCAGAGCTCCACCCAAGTGAAAACCTGATCTTTTCCCTTTGAGTTTCATAATTAAATGCTTGAGATGAGAGCCTTCTACTGAGAGTATACCACCTACACAGCAGAGCCTGGCTGTGTTTTATTTGATATGCCAAAACCCAGTAACAATTATGGACCTCATTCCCATGACCTGAAGGAATGGTTTGAGGCTCTTCCTTTCTGGAGGAAGCAGATACCCCCTGGGGTACACTTGCTTGCAACAGGACGTATGGAGATGTCACTAGTACCCACTCGAGCAAATCGATGAACAACAGGAAGACAAGTGACAAGTGAAGTGATGAACATTTTTCTAAATCACATATTTTATTTTGTAAGTGTAGGAAGTAGTATGTATTTTGAAAATTAAAGATACAAATTTATATTACTTTGCCATTAGGAGACAAATCTTGCTTATAATTTTACTTTGGTTTAGGAAACAGTATATTTGAATAGCTAATATGAGTTTGAAACCAGAAATTAGTCTTACAAAAGAAAGAGAACTCTAGAGATTAAAATATACAAGGACCTACCCTATTGCTTTTGGGGGCAGCTTATTTCTAGGTTAATAAACTAAGATATATTTTCTATCTTTCACCTCAGAAAATATGCACGTTATATGTTCTCCTCTGCCAATCTTCTCTTTGTTTCCTCCTCTACTTGCTTTCTAATTCTCTCTGTCCTTGTTCTTTATCTTCCTTTCTTGCCAGTTCTTCTCTCTCTCACAAAAAAATGTGTTAACAATCTGTAAAGCAGTTGAATATCTTGTATTTATGGGATCCTGTGTTATGACAACTCAAATGCATATGCCGGAAATGTTTAGCTTATTCTGTGAGAATTTAGTGTTGGTGCTACAATTCTATTCTACTTCTGCTTTTCTCATGGATAAAAAGAAACAGTCTAATCCTCTTTCTATGAAAATAGGTTTGCAGCTTAATGTCAGACTAACTTGTTAGTTTGCTTTCAGGGTTATCTCAGATTCCATAAGAGTTTCATAGCACTATTCAATAGGGTGAGAAGATGGAATATTGTCAGTAGTAATTCTGTTTTGAAGAGGTGCATGATCATCTATGTATTCATTGACTGAACATTTATGACAATCAGCAACCTATTAACCAGTCTGTATATGTATAAATACAAAATCTTCTGCTTTATTGCTTGCTGATGATAAATACATGGGGAGAAGTGATTACAAACTGTGTCCTGGGATGTAACATAGAAATAAGTATATGGACAGGAAAATAGCAAAGGAGAAATTTCAAACCCGTTTTAATTGAAGCTGACCTACTTTCCATTGAAATAAAGTCAGGGGGAGTTTTTCAACACTACTAATCTTGAAAATTTGGAAGGAAATCAAGGTAGAGGTTGGATAATGTGAGTATGTCATTTGTATTTGTGAATTAGTACCAATGATGTGAGGGTCTTACTCTCCCAGAGAAATGGAGATAGAGGTATTAATTTTCTTAACATCTCAGACAGTTGGTGCTAGGGCCTTGAAAGAATTATTCACAGATTATAAAAATTTTGAGGATTCTGGAAGAGAGCTACTTTAATTTTAAAGGAACCCAAACACAGTTTAAAAATTCCAGTTTTCAGAGTACATCCTTTAAGAAAAGAGAGGTCAGGTGTCGGGAACGCCACGGAGTCCCTGACAGTGTCACGACAGAGATTCTCTTCTACCTCCGAGGACGCCGGAAGAACAGATGAAAACACACGTGTCCAGTGCAGTTCCAAAAAAGGCTTTTAATAGTACAAAAGCTCTTTCACAGCACTCCAATATAATGAACAAACTTTAGCTCTGATCAGAACTTAAGACCATACAAAAAAGCCTAAGTCTCCCACCAAAGAGAGAGGATCTCACCCGAGCTGAGTCCTACCCAGAAGAAGGAGCAAAAGGACAAAGAGCGAAAAGCCAAAAGCCAAAAGCCGAGGAGCCAAAAGCCACAGGAGCCAAAAGCCGAAAGCTAAAAAGGCCCAAAAGGCAGAAAGGTGAAGGGGCCTCAAGTCATCCCCTTATATACACCAAAGTAATCCAACCGGGAGGGTCATGTCAACAAAGAACTCTAAACAGAGTGTAGTGCCACACCCTATTGCAAGTATAAACAAAGGTTATGCCAAGGACTAATCCTTTCTACCAAGATTATCTCTTATGTAAAACACTGGACAGAGAGAGAGGCTGATATAAAGTAATACATCTTAATTTCATGAGCTTCATGTAATCTAGATGGTACCCACAAGTCATTATTATCTGCACCAGGGTGATTCTGAGTATCTTGTTCTCGTGTACTGAAAGGGTCACACTCGCCTGCGTAGAGCAAACTAGTATGATCCTTCCTATAGTCTTCCTATAGTCTCAACGTAGCCAGGATGGTAGTCTCCTCGTAAATTCTAACTGTCCCATGCTGGGTGCAGTGGGTATAAAGAGGAGCTGTGCCCAATCTAGAAAACATAGAAGTCTTAGTAGATGTATAAGTCAGAAGTTATTCAATCAAGGTGACTTCTGTAACTGCCACACCCTCTAGCAGTGTTTACATAGAAGAGAAATCTCATTAGAATGAACCTTGACTTAAGTAGATTAAGCTGGGAGTGGGCAAAACAACAAAACTCCCAGAATAGCTAAACCTGTCCTCCAGCAGTCAGGGACCTTGAGTCAGGAATAAACTCATTTCACTAGAGAAATAAATAAGGTTGACACATTGGGTTTGTAATTGAACCTCATTAATATGTAGGCTAGAATAACTGAAATGGGTTATTTGTATTATTATACCAGTTCTCAAATAAAGAGAAGAAATAATCTTTGAGTTTTAGGGAGACTAAACCATTTTGGCATTTGGACCATGAGCAGCTGCTTCTAGGAGTAATGGTTTGTTTATTGCCATGGAAAATTTTCTCAGTATCTTCTGATCCTTTACTCTATCTATACTAAGTTCAAATGCTCTGAGATTAGGGGTATTCCACCTCTACACCTCCTCACCTCCACTGAAAACAAGGATTTAAGATCTTACAAACTTAGATAATAAATTGGGAAAATTTAGGACAGGAAAATCACATAGCTTAAAGGGCAATTAGACGCTATAAATGGTCTTATTAGTGGAATTGATCCAATTGCCCTAAGATAGAGGAGTGACTAACAATACTAAGGCAAATAACATTTTGAGTCATAAGAGCACTCATAGAAAAATATAGTGATTCCAGTTCAGGTACTACTCTTTAGATATTAGAAAGTGCACAGCTTTATAAGCAATTACAGAAATTTGCAATAAGTGATATAATTAAAATGTCATTGAGTTGAATTCTTATGTTCTTTCACATTTTATTAGTTTTACATTTGAATGTAATTAAGAATCAGTGTGTATATCATAATTTGTACTGCTCATTCCATAATTGCCAAAGAGAATTACCACTCTGAGTGGGGGGTGAATAACATAGAAATCTCACCAAGATAAAACCCACTGCCATTTCCCCCCAGTGACTCTATCAGGATTGAATGTGATTGCTTTTCATATTATTGGACTCTTTTGGTAACTGGAGATAGAGTGAGAATGAAAATAATAATCATTTCCCTATTAAAGTCTCTAGGGAATAGATAATTAAAAGAGAGTCTATCTCTCTAACTGGAGGCACCTTTTAAGAATTTTGGACTTGGGCTTTTGGCCTGGCCACATGATAAATCATTTTTGAAAAGAAACTATTAGCTTCCCACTGAGATCTTATTGAAAAGGAATGCCTGATTCACTGAAGTCTAAAGATTTTTCAGTCCAATAGGTTCGTTTTGGGGGCTGATGAACTTGCATTGTAGAAGTAACACAGTAGGATAAGCCTTAAAAGTCTCCCTTGTCACATGAATGTATTAAACCGGAGAATAGAGCTAGCTTGTTCCCAGCAGCATGCTGGCTTTAAATGAAAAAGAGACAGTTCTGCCTATGGAGAAAAACGTAAGTCCCACTGTGTTGCCTAAATCAAATTAGAACCACTGGATTTGGGGAGGTCCTGTGCTGAAGAGTTTCCCCTAAATGGCTATGTCTGATTTATAGATGGCTTTGTCAGCTGAATATTAAGTCTGCTATAGCTGTTCAGTCAAACTAACAGAGTTGGTCATGATTGTTCTATTCAATGGAGAGAATATAAATTTTGGAACTTAAGTATACAAAGACTAAAGACATAACATTTAGGACAAAGAAATATTTGATAGGGGCCAGAGCAATAGTCCAGCAGGTAGGGCATTTGCCTTGCTTGTGGCTGACCTGTGTTCGATCCCCAGCATCCCTATGGTCCCCTGAGCACTGCCAGGAGTAATTTCTGAGTGCAGAGCCAGGAGTAACCCCTGAGCATTGCCAGGTGTGAACCAAAAAGCAAAAAAAAAAATAAAAATAAAAAAAGAAATATTTGATAGAATATAGTTGATGCCAAACAATACGAATTGTTATGTAGATGCCCATGATAGGGACCTGGTCTCTGATGATACTAAATAGAATTAGGTCAGTAACATTTTCTTTGTCATAATCTCTGAATTTATTACTGTCCTAGAACAGGCAACACATGTCTGTATTTTAGACCAGGCTCTGTATTTCTGATAAAAAAAAAGTGTACTATTGCATGCTGACCAGTTAGTCCTAATCAAAATAACAATAAAGAAAAAATAACTCAAGTCCCACAACTTATATCTTCTTTAAGGAATCCTCTTCATCATTATATTGATTATGCTTGTTTCCCTCTTCCGGCTAACAGATCGAACACATCAGTCCCTAGCTTCATATTTAGTCTATCTGTTACACATTGCTACTGCAGAATTTTTTATTATTTCAATTTATTTTGAAGCTTACTCTGATTTCACAATTGATTTCTATAATAAATCTTATGACCATTTGAACTTTACAGAAAAAAAACAGCTTCTCAACACTGAACTGACGGACACACCTCATTTTCTTTTTCTCTGAAAAAACAAAACAAAGTACCTAAATAAGGTAGTTTGTTACTAAAGGTAGGGATTTCCATCAAATGAGTAACTTAGCAAAATTTCTTAAAGAATAATGATCGAGCCTAGAGGTTGGGGGTCTATGTTTATCTGGATAAGCATTACAAAATGAGGGATTCTTCTTAGTCACTCCTAACACTGCCTCTTTTTATATAAACTGTATGCAATGGGAATCACACCTTCTAAATGGAATTATTAATAAATTGACTCATTATTGATGCCAATTTCATTTTATTTAGCTTAATAAATATGTGTTTTTGTATCTCTTGCGACTGAATCTAAAGGTCTTGCTGATAGTAAGCAGTGACTGATGGAAAGCAAAATTGAATTGACAAATAAACAAAACTAAGATTTCTTGAAAATGGAGAGAATTGAGAAGTGTATAGAGGGAATGCCTGGGAGTTGTATTTGTGTATGGGTGAGGAGGTGAGATGGTAACAAAGTATCACTGTATCACTGTCTTCCCATTGTTCATCAATTTGCTGGAGTGGGCACTAGTAACATCTCCATAAGTCCTGTCACAAGCAAGTGTAACCCAAGGGCATCTGCTTGTGCCCCAGGGACAGGAAAATCCGAAACCATTCTTCAGGTCATGGAACTGAGGTCCATAATTGTTACTAGTTTTTGGCATCACAAGTAAATAAAACACAGGTAGCTTGCCAGGCTCTGCCGTGTAGGTGGCATTGTCTCAGTAGAAGGCTCTCATCCCAAGCATTTACCAATGAAACTTAAAGGAGAAAGTTCAGGTTTTCTCTTGAATGGAGCTTTTAGGAACTGTGGAGTCTAGATGTTGAGAATGACTGACTGTATGATGTGTGGTTTGCTCTGGCTTCTTCTTATTTATATTCAGTTACTCATGTAGGCTATCACAAGTATGCTTATATATCTTTAGAGTCAGAGACAAATTAGTTTGCCTGGAGGCGCACTGGCATGTCTCTGAACTAGGAGACTTGATTACACTATGGCTGATCCAATGTGGCCAAGTATTCTTGGGATATTTACATGTATGTTCCACATGGGGACCTTGCATGCTGTTGATCCAGATTCTAGTTTCAGCATCACGTATGATCCGTGGAGGCAATGCCAGGAGTCATCTCTTGCACATGGTAGACATGGGTTCAGTCTCTGGCTTCCTATGTGGTCTCCCAAGCACCACCAGGAGTAATTCCTGAGTGCAGAGCCAGAAATATCCTCTGAACATCACCTTAAAATCCTATGCCTTTCTTTTCACAAGTGTTGCATGTAGCTGTGGTTTTCCATGCATCGTTCCTGGATTTTATCCCCATAATTCCATAGGGAACCTTGAGCACCACCAGGAGTTATGCCTTGCTGGCAGCGATCTTCACCATCCACACTCTGCAAAGTATATAAGTATATAACAAAGTATAGCAAGGATATTTATAATATTAAGAAATTCCACCACTAATGAAGCAACAAGAAGCAAAGATAAATATATGGGACCACATGAAACTAAAAAGCTTCTTCACTTCAAAAGAAATGGTGACCAAGATACCAAGACAGTTCACAGAATGGGAAAGAATATCCACCCCATACCCATCTTATAAGGGGTTAATATCCAGGATATATCAGGCACTGGTAGAACTTTACAAGAAGAAAACAGCCAACACCATCAAAACTGGGGAGAAGAAATGAACAGAAACTAACTTCGACAAGGAAGAAATTAGAATGGCCAAAAGGCATATGAAAAAATGCTCATCAATCATTAATCGTCAGAGAGATGCAAATCAAAACAACAATGAGATATCATCTCACACCACAGAGACTGACACATATCCAAAAGAGCAAGAACAAGTGCTAGTGTGGATGCGAGGAAAAGAGGACTCTCATTCATTGTTGGTGGGAAGGTTGATGGGTCCAGCCTTTTGGAAAACAATATGGACATACCTCCAAACCTAGAAATTGAACTCCCATTTGACCCAGTCATACCACTCCTTGCAATATACCCTGGGAAGCCAAAAACACACAGCAGAAACACCATCCGTAATTTTATTTTCATAGCAGCATTAGTCACAATGGTCAGAATCTGGAAACAACTTTAGTGCATGAGAACTGATGACTAGATAAAGAAACTTTGGTATATCTTGTCACTCGTATAACTTACCTTCCTGTTTTTCATTGATTTGCTCGAGTGGGCACCAGTAACTACTCTATATGTCCTGCCACATGCTAGTGTAGCCCAAGGGCATCTGCTTGCTCCAGGGACATAAAGAGCCTCAAACCATTCCTTCAGGTCATGGAAATGAGGTCTATAATTGCTACTGGTTTTTAACATATCAAATACAAAATACCGAACCGACTTTTCCACAGGCTTTTAAATAGCCCATGAGGTCTTCCTTTCTTTGATGGTACATAATATGGCCTGGCAAGTTTGATTAGCATTTTCATATGCTAGTGTTCATTCTAATATTTTTTGAGTTGAATGGTTCTGAACTTTTTCGGATAATCTCTATCAATATTCCAATAAATTCAAAGTGGGCTTGTTAGGACCCTGGTAAATTTTTGTGCAGCTCCTTTGAAATTCTGGGTCAGGCATCTTTTTTTCCTCATGCCTTTAATACTGCATCACGAATAAATTTTAAAGCAGTTTCAGGTAATGCCATTTGTTTTTCTTTCTTTTGCAAATCTCTTTCACCTTTAATCATGGCAAAAGTTATATTATGGCCAGATTCCATGTTTCATTGGTACATCTACACAATGGAATACTATGCAACTGCTAGGAAAAAAATGAAGTTATTAAATTTGCCTATAAATGGATGGACATGGAGAGGATCATGTTGAGTGAAATTAGTCAGAAGGAAAAAGACAGATATAAAATGATATATGCATGACATATATCATTATATGTATATATACATATTATATATATGCATATATTATACATATTATATATATACATTTTATGATAGAATATACAACATCAGACAAAACATGGACCAGGAGGCCTTGTCACAGATGGAATCTACCACAAATGTGTGGGAATCAGAGAATAGGAGAGATAGAGAAGGAACAGTGTGCTAATAGTTGTCAAAATGGGACAATGCCAGCGTAGAACTTAGCATTGATTATAGGCAAAAAGATAAACATGATGACTTCTGAATGTGTTTATTGCATTCACAATGTGCAAGGAAGAGAGAAAAGAGATAAAGAACCTGCCATAGAGGCAGGCCTGGGGAGAGGGGAGAGAATTTGGGACATTGGTGGTGGAAAATGGGCACTGATGGAGGGATGGGTGCTGGTACACTGTATGACCAAAACCCAAACATGAACATCATTGTAATTGTATATCTCATGGTGGCTCAATAAAATATTTAAATTTTTTTTAAAAATAAGCCCGGGCTACTGGGTGTAACCCAAACACCAGGACAAAATAAATAAGAAATGGTAAACCTGAAAAAAAATGTTTTGTATTTATATGCACTACTGAAGCACAAATTACAAAGAAAATTAGTAAATAATTAAAATTATTTTAACATCCAAAATAATAAAACATGAATGAGCATAAAAAAGCAGTTTCTCTTTGGTGGCCTCATACAAATAGATTGTCTTAATGAACCTTGGAATTGTTTCATTGTGAGGCAGCTACCTTGAATATATTCTCTTCTCAGAACAGTCCAGGTTTTAATCAAACTGTTAATGGTCCAGCGGGTAGGGTGCTTGCCTTGCACTTGGCTGGCCCAGGCTGGCCTGGGTTCGTTCCCTGGCATCCCATATGGCTAAGCACAGCCAGGAGTAGTTCCTGAGTGCAGAGCCAGGAGAAACCCTGAGCATTGCCGGGTGTGACCCAAAAAAGATGTTTCCCCTTCTACTTTCTAGAGATTTTGATTAGATGCCAAGTCAGTATGAAAGAGAACCAGTTCTCAGTTTCCCATAAGGAAATTTGCTTAGTGATCAGTGTCTGGTGAATCCGTAACATAGCTCACGAAGGATCTTGATGTATTGTGTTTGAATACCCTGTTTGGCTAGGGCTTCGATAACTGTTTCAGTCTCCTCAGAATCAAAGGCTTTCTTTAAATCAATGAACGTGAGACAGAGTGGCATCTTGAACTTCCTACAAACCTCAATGAGCTTGGTTACCGTGTGGATATGGTCTATTGTGCTGAATCCTTTTTTGGAAGACAGCTTGCTCGCATGGTTGTCCTTCATCTAATGTTCTGCCAATCCTGTTCAGGATGACTCAAGTGAAAAGCTTGTAGATGATGGACAACTACTGCTGGACTAGAGCTGTTACCGACTGTATCCCACGGGGCGTCAAAAGATCACGTGGCAGCCCACCTACAAGATGGTCAGACTTCTTCGTCAAAACCATGAACAAACGTTTGAGGCTCTTCATATTCCTGAAACAACCAGATGCCATTGGGCTACACTGGCACTTGATAGGTTCATATGGAAATGTTACTGGTGCCCGCTCGAGGAAATCGATGAACAAAGGGATGTCTAGTGATCTAGTGATCTAGTGATAAGTGTCTGTCATTCTCAGAAAGAAGAATGTGTCAGTAGTCTATTCACACTATTATTTTTCTTAAATTTGTAATCACATGGTTAAACATCAAACTGTCTTTATCAAAGTTTTCCTATGAATACTGAAATGTAGTGTTAGAATCTTCAGTTTTAAAAAATTGGTTGTATGTCCTACAGAAAATAAAATGTTTAATTGCATCAATTGTAGACAACAGTCATTTTATATATCTTTACCATTGGCAATGTATGTGGGGATCTGCCTTGTAAATGGCCCAGCCATGTTGAATTGCTGGCTTCCCATGTGGTCACCCCAGCACCTCAGGAGTAATTCCTGAGAACATAGCCAGAAATAGGGCCGGAGCGATAGCCCAGTGGGTAGGGCTTTTGCCTTGCACATGACCGGCTCATGCTGGCCCTGGGTTCATTCCTGGCATCCCCTATGGTCTCCCGAGCACTGCCAGGAGTAATTCCTGAGGGGCAGAGCCAAGAGTAACCCCTGAGCATTGCTGAGTGTGACCCAAAAAAGCAAAAAATAAAATAAAAATAAAAAAAGAACATAGCCAGAAATAACCTCTGAGCATCACTAGGTGTGGCTATACAAAAGATAATACCCCCCAAAAAAAAACACTGTATGTATTTTAAAGTGTGAAAATCATTTTAAATTTAAGCACAGGCAAGTGTGATTTAACAAAGAAGGTGTAGCATATATTTGAGAAATTATTAAGATATTTTTTATTTTTAAGTGTTTTATTTTCTTTCCGGGTCACACCCAGCAGTGTTCAGGGGTTTCTCTTGGCTCTGCACTCAGGAATTACTCCTGGTGGTGCTCGGTGGATCATATGGGATGCTGGGGATCACACTTAGGTCAGCCGCATGCAAGGTAAACACCCTACCTGCTGGACTATCACTCAGCCCCTATTTTTATATTTTAGGTCAAAGTATTTTTAGTTATGATTAGCAATCCAATTTACATAGAAGAGGTAAAATTGTTGATGACAACAATTTTACTTGGTAAAGTCATCTCTACCTGTTTTCAACTCAGTTAAATTGATAAAAAAAAGTATTTCATATTTTGCAGTATGTATGTACTGTATGTCTGATTTGTGGTGGTTTGGAAAACTGTTTTTGCTTAATTGAAATGAAGTTTTTACTGTAGAGTACATGAAACCAGCCAAACTAAAATGATGTCATTATCTAGCATGTTTATACTGCAATAAATTAAGGCATTATTTTAAATGTGTAAAATATTTAAATAATGATAAGTAGTGTTTTGAGAAATATGCTACTGGCAATGAAATATATTTGCTTCTAGATATAAAATTTCTTATTTAAATACAAAAGCTAAAAGTATCTGTTATCTTGTGCTACCTCAACTAATGAAAAGTCATAAAGAATTTATGATAATGAAATTCATAAATTTCCTTAATCAAGTGATACTATTTCCAAAAGAATTTTTGAAATTAGCAATGATCAATTACAGTTGCTAATCGCAAGCCTTAATGGGAGCCCATTTACAATTCACTTAGATGAAGCGACTCATATTTTTAACACTACATAGTTATTATTTTCTGTAATAAATGTTTCAGAATTAAGCATGATAATTGCATTGAAATATGTACAAATATTATGGGGGCAATGGTGGGAAGATGTGGAATTTATAGTAGAAACTAAATGTGGTAGCATGTAATACTCCACTGAGTAAACATCTCTGAACATATTTATTGTACAAATATTTTACAGTTTTCTTAATCAAAAATTTGTTTATCACCTTTCACTGTACAGTCATATGGATAAATTTGAATCATTATACTGCTTAAGAAGGTAAACAGAGTGGACAGAGAAATAGTGTAGATATTAAGGTGCTTGCTTTGTATCTGGTCTACTGTGATTCTACTCCTAGCATGTGAATGGCTCTTCTCGAACCAGCAGGAGTGATCCTGAGCAGAATCTAGAATAAAGCATGATTACCACCAAGTGTGCCAGCCACCTGTAAAAAACTATCACTATCTTCCCGTTGATCATCTATTTGCTAGAGTGGGCTCCAGTAATATCTCCATATGTCCTGTCTCATGCTAGTAGAACCCAAAGGCATCCGCTTGCTCCAGGAACAAAGAGCCTGAAACCATTATATTAGGTCATGGGAATGACCTAATATAAATGTTACTGGCATTTGGCATATCAAATACGACACAAGCAGCTTGCCAGGCTTGCCGTGCGGATGGCATACTCTTGTAGTCACCTCTGAATAAAGCATTTATTGATGAACCAAGCGGCTGCATGCCGCAGAACCGGGCTGTGATAGTCTGGTCTGCTGGGTGGAGTTGTGACGAGAGGGAAGTCCGGATGTGGAAGATGGCGGGCCCCATGGAGTCGGGGGGTGGGGGCGGGGTTGCTGGCTTGTTGTGAGGCTCTCCGCTGGGGTGGCAGGCCAGGGCTACAACCCGCCATGCCTTCCAGGCACCTCATGAGCGGCTGGGCACAGGGAGAGCAAGGAGCAGCTCTGCCCCATGTCTGAGAGTCTCCCCATGTCTGAGACATAAAAAACAATCAGCAAATTAAACTAAACATTGGACAGCTAGATAGGACAGGTTTTAAGGTGCTTGTCTTGCTCACTTCCAGTCACAGTTTGATTTCTGGCAACACATACGGTCCCCCAGTACCTCCATGAGTGGTCATTGAGCACAAAGGCATAATCATAGTTAATGCAGTCACCCCAGAAAAAGCAAGAAACAAACAACCAACAAAACAAAACCCAGAACATAGATGTATTTCTGCAAGTTTACCTTCTTTTTTAGTGTGGAATCGGAGTTCTGACCTCCGTCGCTGTTCCAGAGTAAGGGATGCTGTCTCGTTTGCCAAGGAATCAAAATCAGGTGTGCTGAACCATGTAATGCAATTTGGAGATGACCACTGGACTAGAGCCATTACTGACTGGATCCTATGGGATGTCAAAAGGTCACATGGCCTCCCAACTACAAGATGGTCAGACTTCTTTGTCAAGACCCTGAATGAACGGTTTGGCGCTCTTTGAATTCCTGAAGCAACCAAATGCCATTGGGCTACACTGGCACGTGATAAGGTCAAATGGAAACGTTACTGGTGCCTGCTCTATCATATCGATGAATAATGGAATATCAAGTGAACAAGTGATAGTACTAAGATATTGTTACTAAATCCTATGAAGACCAGTAGATGTAAAGAGAAAACAGTGATAATGTGAAGTTGTCATGAATACATCATGTGATATGGTAAGACTAGTATCTTCCCACATAAGCTGTGCAGTTCATCTATCAGCATTATACTGAAACAATTGGTTCTACAATTTTAACAGTTTCCTATGTCAATAATGAGTGAAAAGAAGCAACATTTTTAATAAAAGTAAACAACAAGTATACAAGTATTCATCCCCAGTGACCTAATATATATATATATATATGTATATATATATATATTTAATTTTTTTGCATTTTGGTTTTACTAAACGATGCTCAGGGGGTTACTCCTAGCTCTGCACTCAGGAATTACTCCTAGCAGTGCTCAAGGGATGACATGAGATGCCGAGGATTGAACCCAAGTTGGACTCATGAAAGGAAAATGTCCTATCCGCTGGGCTATTGCTTAGGCCCCTACGTTTTATTTAATTTCACTTTTCATCCCTTCATATGTCTCCTCTGGATATGTTTTTTTTTTGGCGGGGGTGGGGAGGCAGTGCACCTGACAGTGCTCAAGGCTTACCCCTGACTCCATGCTCAGGGATCACTGCTAGTGGAGTTTGAGGGACTAAATAGGTTTCCAGCAATCAAACCTCAGTTGGCTGCATGCAACACAAGCTCCCTGCCCACTATACTATCTCTTTGGCCTTTTTTATGTGTTTTCTCATTTACCTTGTTATTTGATCACTAAAGAACACTCAAGGTATTCCAGGTGTGGCTGCAGTGCCCAGTTGCATTGGCAGGTGGCAGAAAGGAGTTAGGCTTGTCTACACCCAGGGCTTTGCCTCATAGGCCCTGAATGGTTGATGGTCTGGCATAGAAAAAGACTGGGCCCCCTTGGTGAACCCAGAGCAATAGCAGAGCCTGGCAAGCTACTCATGGTTTATTCGATATACCAAAAAAGTAACAATAATGAACCTCATTCCCAGCGAATGGAGATGTTACTGGTGCCCGCTTGAGCAAATCCATGAACAACGGGAAAACAAGTGATACAAACAAGTGATATAATGCTGCAATGGGGTGTATGTGTGAACATTAAAAAATCATTTGTGGGACCGGGCGATAGCCCAGTGGGTAGGGCATTTGCTTTGTACGCGGCTGGCCCAAGCCAGTCCGGGTCCAATCTCCAGCATCCCATATGTTCCTCCCAGCACCACCGGGAGTAATTCCTGAGTGCAGAGCCAGAAGAAACCCCTGAGCATTGTCAGGTGTGACCCAAAGAGCAAAAAAAAAAAATCATCTGTGGCATTTCTACAATGAGTAGATGAGGAGTCGTGACAGCCAGTTCACAGATCACCCAATGGAAACAGAGACCATCTGTCCTTGAAATTGTTAATCACCTGTCTAGTTAAGAGCTGGGTACTAGACTACATAAAACAATCAATAAGGACTTGAGAAAGAAGGAATTTTTAATGCATTAAGTGGACATGAAAATGATACACTGAAACAGAGTGATGAAGTAAGTGCAACGTATATGTGTGACACTGAAGACAGCACATCAGATAAGGGAATCAATGATTACTGTGCAGAATTCCAACACAATAGTTTACATTTTATGAGCCTTAACTCATGACACTAGTAAATTTTCTATATGGTGTATAGTATTTTTTACAATTAAATGCAAATCAATAACAACTAACTTTTTTTTCAGACTGAAAAATGTACAGGAAGAATACATTCATGTACATGAAAAATGTACATGAAGAGTTTATATGAGTTATTTATATTTTCAAATTTAATGCATATTCTCCAGTATTCCTTGTAACCAAATTTTCACCAAAGTTAGTTTAGGAATAAATTAGTTTAGGAATAAATTTTCACCAAAGTTAGTTTAGGAATAAATTATTTTTTAAGTAATACAGTACAAATTTTAAAAATTTTCAGTTAATGATCATGCCTAATGTCTTGAATTAAATAATTTGCACAAAAAATGTATACATTGAAAAATAAATATCACTTATACTCACTTGCATGATCAATTTGGAAAAAAACTTTTTAGCCTATTTATTATTTTATGTATATATTACATTACATATGTATATAAATGTAATATATTTATATACCCAGTCTTTTTCTATGCCAGACCATCAACCATCCAAGGCCTATGGGGTAGAGTCCTGGGTCTAGACAAGCCTGACTCCTGTCTGCCACCTTGAGGTCTCCCAAAGAGGAATCGAAAGAGCTATGCTTGGAATATCATGCCTCACTCAAGTGAAAGAAGGAATCGAAGCTCCGACCTCCATTGCTGTTCCAGAGTCAGGGACACTGTCTCTTTTGCCAAGGCATCGAAAATCAAATGGGTTGGACATGTAATGCGAGTTGGAGACAATCACTGGACTAGAGCCATTACTAACTGGACCCCATGGGATGTCAAAAGATCACGTGACTGCCCACCTACAAGATTGTAAGACTTCTTTATCAAGACCCTGAACAAACGGTTTGAGTTTCTTTGTATTCCTGAAGCAAACAGATGCCATTGGGCTACACGGGCACGTGATAGGGTCAAAAGGAAATATACTGGAGCCCTCTCAAGCAAATCGACATATAACAGCATGTCAAGTGATCAAGTGATGTATATAAAACTAAAAATAGGGTGCTTTTTCAATGCTATTAAATAAAAATCAGTAAACTTATAAAAAATGTTCATGCTTTTAAGACTTAGCTTTCAAACTTCTACAAAGACATTAACAATTGTCAAAATTTATTCATACATAAAGGTAAGGTGACATCAAGACACAGAAACTTAAATCAAAGTAATTATAAAATGAGTATGATATATTTTGACAAATATAATTTTTCAAGATAAAGTGATGTATCCATGTTGTTTTGATGTAAAATGTTGTAAAATTTATGTCATAAAATTTATGAAATAGAAGCTTTACCCAAAAGAGTTAACATGAAAGAGTAGGGTATGATACGGTTTTTGTTTTTGAAGTTGTTGCAGCTATGGATTATGTTGTGATTGAAAAATCTATCTACAATATCATTTTAAAAGTTACAATTGATTTTATAAAGTGTCTGGAGATGTATTATCAAAATACTTCAAGAGGGAGAGAGATAGAGAGAGAGAGGGTGGGGGAGATAAGAGAGAAATTGGAGAGAGACAGAGGCAGAGAAGATAGAGAGTAGTAAAGTACCTGCTTGTTGGGGATGCTGCCGGGGTCCCCGACAGTGTCAGGACAGACGTTTTCTTCTACCTCCGAAGATGCAGGGGGAACAGATGAAAACTCAAGTGTCTGGCGCAGTTCCAAAAAAGGCTTTTAATAGTTCAAAAGCTCTTCCACAGCACTCCAATATAATGAACGAACTCTAGCTCTGGTCTGAACTTAGACCATACAAAAGAGCCTAAGTCTCCCACCAAAGAGAGAGGATCTTGTCCGAGAGGAGCCCTACCCAAAGAAGAAGCAAAATGCCAAAAGCCAAAAGTAAAGGGGCCTCAGGTCAGTCCCTTATATACACCAAAGTAATACAGGGAGGGTCAAGGAGGTGACAGGAAGTGTCAACAAAGATTGTAGAAGGGTGGTGCCACACTCTATTACAGGTATAAACAAAGGTTAAGCCAAGGACTAATTTCTTCTTCTGAGATTATCTCTTATGTAAAACACTGAGGAGAGAGAGAGAGCTGGTATAAAGTAATACATCTTAATTTCATGAGGTTCATATAATCTAGATGGTACCCACAAGGCCCTTCTTATTTATTATCTGCACCAAGGTGATTCTGAGTATCTTGTTCTCTGTATAATGAAAGGGTCACACTTGCCTGCTTGAGAGCAAACAAGTATGATCTTTCCTATAGCCTTCCTATAGTCTCAACATAGCCAGGGTGGTAGTCTCCTGGTAAATTCTGTCCCACGCTGGGTGCAGTGCGTACAAAGAGGAGCTGTGCTCAATCTAGAAAACATAGAAGTCTTTGTAGATGTATAAGTCAGAAATTAATCAAGGTTACTTCTGTACCTGCCACACCCACTACCAGTATTTACATAGAAGAAAGGTCTCATTAGAATGAACCTTGGCTTAAATAGATTAAGCTGTGAGTGGGAAAAACACTAAAGCTCCCAGATTAGCTAAATCTGTCATACAACACCTGCTCAAGCAGGCAGGTGGGAGCAGGAAAACTGGGGACATCAGTGGTGAGAAATGTACATTGGTGAAGGGATGGGTGATGGAACATTATATAAATAAAACCCAATCATGAGCAGCTTGCAACTCTATCTCACTCTGCTTCAGTAAATACATACATACATACATATATAGACAAATATTTTTTCTGAAAATTTGATTCCATAAAACTTTTGGATTAATAATTTATATTTAACTGAAGTAGAAAATGCTGGTGATCTGCCACTAAAAGTTTCAAAAAGGAGTTTCTGAGTTATCAAGTGACAGTCTTAAAACATGAGGCTAGTTTCTACAATCATTAAAATTGGAATTAGGACAGAATTTCAGAAGTTTCTCTAAACATACACCTGCCATTTTATACTAATTATACATAATAAGTACTACTTATATGCCTCATGATAAGCCAAGCACAGGCAGAGCTGCTACCGGCTCTCCCTGTGCTCACGAGGTGTCCAGGCGAGAAGGCAGGTTCTAGCCCTGGCTCGCCATCCCTATAGAGCCTGGCAAGAAGCCAGAGGAACCCCAGCAGCATGAGGGCTGCCATTTTCAACATCCAGTCTCCACAACTAGTCAGAGCTCCACCCAAGAGAAAAGCCGATCTCTCCTCGTTGCAGCTCATCAGTAAATGCACAAGATGAAAGCCCACTACCAAGAGTATCCCACCCCCACCACAGAGCCTGGCAACTGCCCATGTCGTATTTTATATGCTAAAAACCAGTAACAATTATAGACCTCATTCCCATGACCTGAACAAATGGTTTGAGGTTCTTCATGCTCCTGGAGCAAGCAGATGGCCTTGGGCTACACTAACATGTGACAGGACATATGGAGATGTTACTGGTGCCCATTTGAGCAAATCAATGAACAGTGGGAAGACAAGTGATAGAAGTGATACATAATAAATGCAGTGAAACAATGTCTTTAGCATTTATTATTTTAAAATCAAAATATTGATTATCTGAAATAAGTTAAAGATAGTCTACATATTGCAGTATTAAATTTCATGCCCAAATAAAGAGCAAATTTTATGACAGGTATACCAAATATTGTTTTCATTTGCATTTTTGAACTAACTTGATGATCCTGTCCTGAGCAGTGGTACTTCTGGTTTGAAGCATAGGACTTTCTGCTGGGGGTATTTAGGGGGTGGGGTAGGCATGTTCTAGTGGGATCAAACTCCAACCTCTTCTGAGAGATAGTACAGTGGGCAAGGTATACATGCCTTCTGTGGAACTACCTGGGTTAGACACCTGGCACCCAATATGGCCTTTGAGCATGTCCAAAAGTGATGTTCTCTGAGAGCAGAGCCAGGAGTAAATTCTGAGCACTCAAGGGTGTTGCCCAAAACAAAATAAATTAAAAGTCAAACCCTAACCTCCTGCATGGAAAGTATGTTTCCAGCCTATTGGAATATCTCTTGCTCCAAAGAGTTATATTATAGTATCTTACTTTATGGTTTATTATAAAATGTTTGAGTTCTACACCTATTATCTATACTCAAAGTCACATAAAATTTGTAGGAATGAAAGAGGTCACAAGTGGAATAGTTTACAAAGCCCTTGTTTAGAACATAATTTTTATTGAATGCCATTTCTGCCTAGTAACAGCCAATTCTGTGACTAACCAGATGCTTCTCTACATCTTTCATGATATGAATATTAAATGTAGAAGCAAAAAATTATGTCTGTCAGAATTCTGTTCTGGATATTTGGACTATTGTGATTATTCTGAGACATTCCAAATGAGAAGGCAAAAAATTTAATGCCATTTTAACCTCCAGAGAGTAGGAATTCTCATTTTTCTTTTGCTTTACACGTCATATCAATAGTTGTACTTCTTGCTTTATAACATATTTTTATTACTAACATAATATCAGATGATTATAAGATACACGCAATGGAGGTAAAGTTATACATGTTATTTAGATTTGAATTGCTCAGGTTACGGAAAATTTGTTGATCCAAGTTGTGTATTTATTATACCAACCTGCAATTATCTAGAGAGAAAAACAGAGTAGATTAAGAATGATAAGCTGATTGTGATAATATATTGAAGAAAATATACATGCAAAATTTGCACTATGATTAAAACACAAATTTTATTAAACTTTTAAGCCTATTGTGTGCAACTTATTTTCATTTAATGTATTTTCTGTGAAGCTTCATTTTCCAAATTTATATAAAATACTGAAGTTATTTCTCATTTTTAACAGAACAGAAATGATAGCTTGCTATGTCATTAGAGTACTTAACACTCTTGTTGAATTTGCTGAGGCATATACTCACATGCATATGTATTGAAACAGCATGTGGGGAGAGATATTGACAGAGTGGATGTTTCAAGTTTAGGATTTCTTGTCATGTTTTCAGTGTTTCTGCATTCAGTAAATTTTGAAAAATGATTTATGAGTCAAATGCCTGATTGCTTAATGTCAAAATTACCACTGCAAGAATACAGTCTCACTTGTTTGTTCTTATTGACAGAATGTGTCATGTGTTATCCTAGGGAAATTAAGTATCAGTCACTTATGCTTTTATAATGCTTTTAATATCTAAATAGGTCATTAGCATTTTCCTTAGTTTTAACTTTATAATAATTCTTTACATGGATTTTAATAGTTTCTCATTGACTGTATTTTTTACTCAATGTGTGGTATTTGGTTAATGAATATTAAAATTATTTTATATTTGGAATTGTTTTTATAATTTTATTTTTACAAGATAATCATATGACATATTTTATATTATTTAAATTTTTGTTTTGTCTTTGGGCTATACCTGAATATGCTTATGGCTTATATCTGGCAGTTCTTGAGAACCATATGCCATGTATAGAATTGGAGCTGGGTTATCTATGTGCAAGAAAAATTCCTTATATGCTGTACTAACTCTCCAACCCCTAATGAAGTACTATTAAAGAAAATTTATTTATTCAAGTTATTTTAGAAATAGAGACAGACATGGGGCAGAGCTGCTACTGGCTCTCACTGTACCCAGCCGCTCATGAGGAGCCCGGGAGGGATGGCAGGTTCTAGCCCTGGCCTGCCACCCCAGCAGAGCCTCACAACAAGCCAGTCGACCCGCCACTCCATGAGGACCTCCATTATCCACATCCGGACTTCCCCCTAGTCAGAACTCCACCCAGCAGACCAGCCTATCACAGCTCGGCTCATCGAGATCCACCCTGCTGCAGTCTTTTTTTAATCCGGCCCAGGTATGCTGATCCAGAGACAGACATGGGGCAGAGTTGCTACTGGCTCTCACTGTGCCCAGCCACTTATGAGGTGCCGGGGAGGGATGGCAGGTTCTGGCCCTGGCCTGCCACCCCAGCAGAGCCTCACAACAAGCCAGAGGACTCCCCAATCCATGATAACCTCCATTTTCCACATCCAGACTTCCCCCTCATCAGAACTCCACCCAGCAGACAAGCCTATCACAGCCTGGCTCACACTGCGTTTTGCGGCCGCACCCTTCATCAATAAATTCTGGATTTTGAGATGACTACAAGAGTATGCTACCCACACGGCAGAGCCTTTGCAAGCTACCAGTGTTGTATTTGATATGCCAGATACCAGTAACAATTATAGACCTCATTCCCATGACCTGATGGAATGGTTTGAGGCTCTTCTTGTTCCTGGAACAAGCAGGTGCCCTTGGGCTCTACTTGCATGAGACAGGTCATATAGAGATGTTACTGGTGCCCGCTCGAGCAAATCGACGATGAACGGGAAGACAATGACAGTGATTTTTAGAAATAGTTCTATTGTGCTCTTAACATGTATAACGTCAACATGTTATTTAAAATTCACAAATCTATTGTCATGGTCTGAAATCAAGTTTGCAATACCTTCAAATTAAGTTTGTAATATCTTCAAATTCATTACTCAAATTAGGAGTTTATTTTCCTCATCTTTCTATATTTGGAAAATATGGAAATATGGAAAATATAATCACTGACATGGAAAAAGGAAAAAGAAATGTGTGAAAAACATTGTTCTGCTACTTTTATTCACTTAATAAAATATCAAATAAAAATCTCTGTGATTCTGAATTTTGATTAATAATTCATTTTTATTTTGTTCTTCCTTAGCATCTATTTGGTTTCTACTTCACATGTCAACCCTTGATGGGATTTTTTAAAAATTTTCTCTAAACATTAATGAACTAATCAAAACTTTAAATAAAATCACTAATGTTATTCAAATATACCTGTTATATCCCTCATTATCATTTTTTTATGCTTTTTGGGTCACACCCAGTGACCCACAGGTGTTACTCCTGGCTCTGCACTCAGAAATTACTCCTGGTGGTGCTCAGGGGACCATATGGGATGCCAGGGATCGAACCCGGGCGGCATGGGCCAGCCCCGTGCAAGGCAAACGCCCTACCCGCTGGGCTATCGCTCCGGCCCCAAATATATTTGTTTCTAAATAACATTTTTAGAAAAGTTATTTAGAAACTGATAAATAGTTTCTAAATAACTGATCATTTTTGTAGCTGAGCATTTGATAGTATTTATTAGTATATATTATTATACTAATTATATAATATAATTAGTATATCTTATATTTTGTTATATTTTATTATATTATAATATATTATAATTAATATTACATATTAGTATTTATTAGTTTTACAGCACTTATTAGTAGCTGAGCATTTTTATAAACAAGAAAGTTATATAACCCAGTTTTCACCATAATACTGACACTCTTCAATTAAAAGAAATAATCTTATCATTACATTTTACTGAGGAATACAAAGAGCATTACAAAAATTTTAAACTCAAAGTCAGCATCACTATCACACTTTGCACACAATTGAATTGAATCATAGACCTATGTGTAAAATATAACACTGCAACTGTTCTAGATGAAAATATATAAGAATACTGCAGAAATTTGGCATTTGAACATTTCTTTGTGCTTAGGAAAACAATAACAATAAGAGAAACAAAAAAGTACATTAAATACAATTAGAAACATGTCTTCAGTAAAAATACAGGGCCCTCTGGGATGAAACCAGAGCCACAGCAGAGCCTGGCAAGCTCCCTTGGTGTATCTGATATACCAAAAATAGCAGCAATAATGGACCTCATTCCCAACGAATGGAGACGTTACTGGTGCCTGCTCAAGCAAATCGATGAACAACGGGAAGACAAGCGATACAAGTGATTCAGTAAAACATGCTGCTCATAAAATGAACATTAAAGTCACAGACATGGAGAATTTATTCATAAACTGTCCTTCTGTTAAGTAAGCATATAATGATTTTTAAAGCAAAGTAAAATTAAAAATATATAAACTATTAAATATGAAAATATTTGACAAAAACAAATAAGTTATCATTATTTAGTAATAGATATTATTAAATTTTACATAATTCTATCCTGTCATATAAAGAGGGGGACAAAACATGTGTAACTTTAAGTGTCCCAGATCAGAGACAGTTTCATTAAGATAATATAATCATAGAATACTTTTCCTTCACCTGCATATTACCATCATTTCAATAGAAGACTGTATTTATCATGATAAAATATTGTGAAGAGGCATCTGAGATCCAAGTTCTATTAACAGTGAATTTTGCTATTCTAATTAAAAGAGATCGGGCGCGTTCAGGGTGGTATGGCCGTAGAACCGGATCATCGACACCCACCCTGCAGCAATCTCTTCCTCAATCCAGCCCAGGTATGCTGGTCCAGAGACTCAGAAACGGGGCAGAGCGGTTCCTTGCTCTCCCTGTGCCCAGCCGTTCATGAGGCAGTCGGGAGGCATGGTGGGTTCTAGCCTTGGCCCACCACCCCGGCGAACCTCACAACCAGCCAGGCGACCCCCCCACCCACTCCATGGGTGCCGCCATTTTCCACATCCGGACTCCCCTCTCTTCAGAACTCCACCCAGCCGACCAGCCCATCACAGCCCGGCCAGCGCGGCATAGCGGCCCGCGGTTCATCGATAAATGTTTTATCTGGAGGTGTTTAAATAATATGCCTTCCACGGCAAGCCTAGCAAGCTGCTCGTGTTGTATTTGACATGCCAAATGCCAGTAACAATTATATTAGGTCATTCCCATGACCTAATATAATGGTTTGAGGCTCTTTATGTTCCTGTAGCAAGCCGATGCCCTTTGCTCTACTGGCATGAGACAGGACATATCGAGATATTACTGGTGCCCGCTCTAGCAAATAGATGATTAACGGGAAGATCGTGATCGTGATCGTGAATTAAAAGAAGCATCACATTAAGAATTTTTTCCCTTGTTCATTTCTTCATTTAATACCTTTGAATTCAAACAAAAAATTTTCACATGCTTAAAAGCAATAATAAACATTTAAAGATCAGATTGAAAAGGTATACTATGTTATTATTAAAATTAATATATTATAATGATCATGTTAAAACCATAGAATATTAAAATATTATTATAATAGATATACTTTATTTTGTATTATATTAAAGAATATAATTAAATTTGTATGAGCATATTAGAAATAACACTGATATATCATTTATCATTAAAATATCTAATAGGACAATAGTATAGCACACAGGGCACTTGCCTTGCATGAGACCAACCTAGGTTCTATTTCTGGCACCATCTATATTTCCCCAAGCCCTTCCAGGAGTGGGTCCCTGAGAATACAGCTGGTAGTAAGTCCTAAGTAATTCCAGGTGCCAGATGTAGCCCCCAAACCAAACCAAGCTAAGAAAGAACAAATACTGGTGTTAAAAAAGACTGACACACGTTAGCATTATGTAGTGTTCTTCTGGATAGGTGCTGGAACAGAAAAGACAAACTAGGGCAAAGTTGGAAAAAAATATGGCAAGTTCTTAACAATAAAAAGTTAATATTTAGTTGTTAATTTGACAAACCTATTGACTATTAATAGAGAAAGGTGTTTTTTGTTTCTTTTTTTTTTCTTTTTTTTTTTTTTTTGGTAATCAGGGGCTTAACTCTAGCTCTGCACTCAGAGCTTCTCCCCCCCCCCCCCCAACTTGCTGCGGCTCAAGGGACAATATGACTTGCCAGGGATAGAACCTGGGTAGACCGCATGCAACATAAGCACCCTACCTGCGGTCCTATCTAGTCCCCAGAACTCTATACTTGCTTAAAAATGTTCTGTCTACTTAAAATTGTTCTCAAGGCTAGAAAGATAACTAAATTAATTGATCACAAGCTATGCACATAGGAGGTCAAGATTTGATCCCCCTTCACACCATGGACCCCTGAACATTATTGGAACTGACCCCTAAGCACAGATTGGAGAGTAGCCCTTGAGCACCAAAATAAAGAAAAAAAAAAAAAGTAATAGAATATGAAGCATGTGATAACAATGTGTTTAACACCATTAGTATTCAGGAAACAAATCTAAAATCATAGAATAATTAAAACATAAAAAAACAACAATAAATTGTGGCAATTATATAGATCACACCAAGGTCTCATACATTCTTTGCACTGTCAAACTTACGACTGCTTTGACAATTAGTTTGACATGGAGCTGGAACATGCAGACTACCAAGGTTTGATTCTAGGCATCCTATAAGGTCTCCCCTGATGCCAATCCCCACCCCCACCCCCAGCACAGCATGGAGTAACTCATGAATTGTGAGCCAGGAGTAATCCCTGAGCATCACCAGGTGTGAACCAAAAAAGAAAAAAATAATTAGTTGACTATCATAGAATTGCATGTAACCAAAGAATGACCATGCAATACAGAAAACTAAATTGTAAACACATATCAAGAAACTGCTGCATTATCATGAAAGCATTACACAAGAATGACTTTAGCTTCTTATAAAATTTTATGAACTTTAAATTAGTGACATGTCATATCTAACAACATGTATAAAAAACAAATTTAATTGTGTTTTATTTATACAAAGGAAAACAAAGTCAGAAATAAAAAAGAAACATTTACAGAGATACAAGAAAATAGACCTGAAAACACAAATTTTGCATACTTCCATTTAAATAAAATTTTAGAATATGCAAAACCATGCTATGATAATAGAAACAAGGAAGCTCTACAGATGAATTAATGTTAATGACTAAATGGGGAACAAGACTTTCTGAGAAAATAGAATTATAACTGTTGGGGAAGTAATTGTATGGGCTTATATGTTTATCAAATATGACACAGGCAGAGCCTGGCAAGCTACCTGTGTCATATTTTATATGCCAAAAACCAGTAACAATTATAGACCTCATTCCCATGACCTGAACAAATGGTTTGAGGCCATTTGTGTTACTGGAACAAGCAGATGTCCTTGGGCTACGCTAGCGCATGCCAGGACTTACAAAGATGTTATGGTGCCCGCTCGAGCAAATTGATGAAAACAGGAGACAAGAGACACAAGTGATAGGTTTATCACTTATTTATTGATCCACTTAAACTTTATACAAACTATTTTAAGATAAGGTTTATATTAAAATATTGTTTTGAGTTTCTTATATTTGAACATGTTTATAACTTTAACATACAGGTTTTTTGTATCATCTGTTTACTAAAACTAAGCGATATTTGATATTCAAACTTATTCAAGTAATCATTTGTCTATTGCATTCCAATTTTTAATGGAAAATAGTAATTTATATGCTAGCATTCATTTTTCATATACCTGAAACATGTATAAAAATCAAAAGATGCTAAAAGCCTTGTGAAATGTATGGGTAGAAAATAGAAAAATATATATGCTAGTGTTCATTTTTTATACCTGAAAAATATAGAGAAATAAAAAAAAATGCTAAAGCTTCTGTTAAATGTAGGGGTATCTCATTGTGCCCATAAGATAAGATACTGTATAAATAATCATTACAAAAATAATTTTTCTGTCAAATAAGTGACTTTGGCTTGATTGTCACAAACAAAATTAATTAGCATTAAAAGTCCTATTTCCCTCTATTGTTCTGACTTCAGTTCAAAACATTTAAAATATCTGATTAGTGTACAGAATCTTTTTGGAGGGTAAGATAATACTACATCATACTGGTAGATACAGCAGAATCTGGGCAGAGCATTCGCAATGCCTGCCTGTCTTTTGCCAACTATAAGACCAAGATGACTGCCCTTTGATGCCCTGATGGATCTATCACATCTTCCGAAAAGGCAATGTAGAAGATTATCCATGACTTCTACTCAGATCTCTTTGATAGCTACTCCACCTGCCCACATACCAAATTCCGCAGGATGGATATGTCGTTCCCGATATTCTCCCTTCTGAAATCTGACATGCCATTTCGTCTGTAAAAAGGGAACAGCACCAGGCTCAGACAAAGTCAAACCAGAACACCAGAAGAATCTGCCTTCAGTGCTCATCAATACACTGGCCCGGGTCTTCACACGCCATCTGTCTGAATGCAAGGTATCCTCCCAATGGAAAACCAGCAGGCAGTTCTACTGTTCAAGAAGGGAGACATCCACAACATTGGCAACTATCACCCCATTTGCCTGTTGTCTCTCATCCACAAGCTGTTCATTCGAGTCATCCTGAACAGGATTGGCAGAACATTAGATGAAGGACAACTATGTGAGCAAGCTGTTTTCTGAAAAGGATTCAGCATGATCGACCATATCCACACAGTAACCAAGCTCATTGAGTTTTGTAGAAAGTTCAAGATGCCACTCTGCCTCATGTTCATTGATTTAAAGAAAGCCTTTGATTCTGTGGAGACTGAAGCGGTCATCGAAGCCCTAGCCAAATAGGGTGCTCAAACCCAATACATCAAGACCCTTCGTGAGCTGTGTTACGGATTCACCACCAGGAACTCACCATTCTACAAAGAAGTGATCATCGATGTCAAAAGAGGGGTTCGGCAGGGAGATATTATTTCATCAAAACTCTTCAGTGCCACCCTCGAGAACATCATGCGACAATTAGAATGGGAAGGAATGGGAGTGAAGATAGACTGTCGACAACTACACCACCTCTGCTTCACTGATGACATCGTTCTAATGGCACCAAACATTAGCCAAGCGGCACAAATGCTGGCTGACCTAGACCAAGAATGTGGAAAGATAGGTCTACAGCTGAATCTCAACAAAACTACGTTCATGAAAATTGAACTAGTTTCGGAGGACCCATTCACTCTCAATGGAACAAACATCTCTGAATGCAGCAGTTATGTGTACCTAGGTCGAGAAGTCAACATGATAAATGACCTAAAACCTGAGTTGCGCAGGAGGAAGCTAGCGGCATGGAATGCCTTCAAAAGCATCAAAGAAATAGCCAAAAGAACTAAGAATCTCTGGCTCTGGGCACATCACTTTGACTCCACCATTCTCCCTGCCTCAGAGACCTAGGCCCTACGAAAGCAGGATGAGAATGCTATTCGGGTCTCCCAAAGAGGAATCGAAAGAGCTATGCTTGGAATATCATGCCTCACTCAAGTGAGAGAAGGAATCCGGAGCTCTGACCTCTGTTGTTGTTCCAGAGTCAGGGACGCTGTCTCGTTTGCCAAGGCATTGAAAATCAGATGGGCTGGACATGTAATGCAATTTGGAGACGACCACTGGACTAGAGCTGTTACCGACTGGATCCCACGGACGTCAAAAGATCACATGACCACCCTCCTACAAGATAGTCAGACTTCTTCGTCAAGACCCTGAACGAGCAGTTTGAGGCTCTTCATATTCCTGAAGCAACCAGATGCCATTGGGCTACACTGGCAATTAATAAGGTCAAATGGAAATATTACTTGCGCCCGCTCAAGCAAATTGATGAATAACTGGATGTCAAGTGATCAATAAAATGCATTAATTAATACAATTTTTAAAGTTGCTTGCCCAGAAATCTAAAACCTAATGCATTTTTATACAGAAAATTTTATTTTGAAGTAATAGGTGTAAATTTCATTCTTACATGATTATTATCTTTAGTTGTCATTTTAGGTAGTATTAGACTGATATAGTTTAATAAACATTTTTTCATAATATATATCATATAAAGTACATAGAATAAATACATGGGGGAAGCAGAAACAAGGACTACCCCTAAAATTCGACTTTATCTTTACCATTAAAGCTTTACCCATGAATATCTAGGACATGATGCAATGCAGCAAGGTAGATCTTAAAGATGCTCGGAAGCCTTAGGGGAAAGACCTAGTGTCTTCATGTATATGTAGATATTATTTTCTTACTTAATAATTGGGGAATTGTGGCCTGAAAGACTGACATTGTTCCTGAGACCACATAATGATTCAGTACAATTTTTTTTTAGATTTTATAGTATCCATCTGTTGCTGTTTGCTATTTTATCAATGAACACACACATACACATATATAATCATTACCGTATCTGATCTGCTGAAATTCTGTATTAGTACATTTTGGTCAACGATTAAATGTTCTTCAAATGGAATAAAAGTTAACAATTTTGATAATGTTTACAATGATTGTACTGTGTTAAAATTATCCAGCATATGGGTTTCTAAGTAGTTCTTAAAAAAAAAACCTTCTTAATATTCAACTTTATTTTTGTTCTGGATGAAAACTTAGATCTTTTTTACCATGTTTAGCTATTTTTTATTATCAAAATCCTCAAATGATCTTAAAGGTACTAAAAATTCAGAAACATTGTTCTCCTCTTATGAAACTGAAAGCAATTTTCTTAGATCCACAGTTGTTAATAATAAAAAAATGAACAATATTTCATAATAGAAAATAACTTCACTTGATCACTTGAATCCCGTTACTCATTGATTTGCTCGAGCGGGCGCCAGTAACATTTCCATTGGACCCTATCACGTGCCAATGTGCCCAATGGCACTGGTTGATTCAGGAAGAATCAACCAGATTCTCAAAAATTTTGTATTTGTGTTATTTTCTTCGATATGCCAAGAAAATAACACAAATACAAAAATTGTCCTAAACACAAAAGTAAAAAGAAAATTAGCATAAAACTAGAAAACTCCTTGCAGAAATAGTAGAAAATTTGTTAATTGAATATTTTACCTTAAAAATGAAACAAATCTTGTAATAAAAATCAATGTATTTAAATATGATTTTTATTTGTATGAAAATAACTTTGATTCAACTGATTGATATGAAAAAGGAAGATGAGGTGGATGGAATAATCACACGAATAAAGCAAGGTAAGGGTTATAAAATGAATATAGCTAAATTCTCTGTTATTCAGACTAGAGTCAGAAATGATATGCTGTTTCCTTTCTCATTAAGGCCATATAATTAATCTCAATCTCTCACTTTTCTGCTTCTTGCCATTTCAATATATTACTTTGCTCACTTCTTTCTTGTCTTTTGTGCCTATTTTCTCAATTTCCACATCTTTGAAAGGTTCACTGTGAACTCTTAGCCCCAATCCATCATTACAAATGTCCAGCTCCACAGTGAATTGCAACCTCACAGTAACACAAAGTTCTGAGAAAAATAGTAAGAAGGAAAGAGGGAAGGGAGAAGAAGCACAAGTCGGCAAACCAAATAAAATAAATAGAACTTGGAGATTTTGATGGTTTCCTAGAAAATTCATGGAATTTGTGTATTGGCGATGATGGCTGAACCAATCATATTTGCCAGGAAAAATATAGTACAGATTAAGGAAGTCTGCCTTTTAGTATCAGAGAAGGATAGTTAATTGTATAGGACGATGCTATATGCTTCAAACAATTAGGAAGCTGTACACTACTTTTTAGTATTTGCATGTTTTATATATTCATATTTTATAATCACCTAGGTCTCTTGATTCTTTTGGGTATTTTAATTATAAAATCAATTTATATATTGATGAATTTATATATCAATAAATTTATATATTGATATAATAAATCAAATTTAATTTGATTTATTATAATTGTCTGTATCTCCCTATCTGTAAATGAAAATTTTATACAACAGAAATAAACTTTACCCAAAATACTGGAATCAAATTGCATCGTCATTAAACCATCATTAATACTAAACTGCTAAGACAATGTGAACTTGCTTATAGATAGTGCTGGGTCTTCTCATATATAAAACATTGATGTTTTCACAGCAACATTTCTTGAACACTGTAATCAAGCAAAAACAACTGTGTGACAATTATTTTAAAAATTGTGACAGATTATTTATATTTGATATCTTTTGAGGGGCTACTCCCAAATCATAGAAAAGTGCCTCCCAAATCATAGACTATGAGGCCTGTGATGATATTCAGCAAAGTGGGTTCGCAGTAAAATTTGAGAATCTGAGGGTGAAATACCACTCCAAATTTACCCCAGCACAGCTCTGAGGCTATATTAGATATGTGTGCTACTCGTTGTAATATCTTCTCACAAATCTATGTTTTATACTTAAGAAAAAAAACACTTTTTGCTTATGCTCATCTTTAGTTTGGGGGCTTCCTCTGCCTGTGCTCAGTTTTCTGCTTGCTCTGTGCTCTGGGAGCATCTAAATTGTTTAGTTTCTCGGAGGAGCACTTGAGGTGAGGGTGGTTAAATTTGGGTTTGTGACATGCAAGACAATCATGTTACTTGCTCTGCTATCTATCTGGATCCTTATACATTAGAAATTAAATATTGAAAGGAAACCCTGTAAATAGAATAAAGATGAGACAATATAAAGTAGTTGAATTAATAGACATTCCAAGAAAGACCTAGGAGAACTTTCAAGTGGAGGAGAAAATTAATTTGAATGTCAAGGAGATGAATACTTTTTTAAGATCTTACTCTTCAAGAAGGAAAAAAAAAAGAAACAGATTGTTATACTTACCAATTTGGGTTAGACATCTTAGAATCATGATTGGGTTGTGGCAGATATATGCCATTAGGTAACAGAACTGAAACTTCAAATTTAGTTTCATTTTATCACCTATCACTGAATTCTCCTTTTGTTTCTATTCCTGAGTGCTATAATATAATGCTTATCAAGTGTTTTTGGTGAAAAACAGTAAACATTCTGTGTAAAAGAAAGGAGGAGATGAAGTTTGCAGTATTTCCCTGCAGAAAAGTACATATCCTTTTGAATTAATCATCTTCAGCTGTCATTACAAAATACTATAAACAGTGATTTAATGAACTCAAATTAGTTATTTTCTCCAAAGTTATGTTCTGTGAATACGTTTCTTTAGATGCTATTCTCATCTTTCTGATAACTTCCTTCTTGGCTATATCTTTCTGTGGCTAGGAGAATGGTTAGGTAGTTAGTAAACTTGAGTGTCTTCCAGTTAGTGAACTGGAATGCCTTATTATAAGGATGCTAAATCCTTCTGATTCCACTTCATATTAATTATATCAATAGATAAATTTTGTTGGAACACAATTACTCCATAAAACCATACTTAGAATGGTAGTGTCATTGGGATCATTAGTTACATCACATGGATAGAAAGTTAGTTAGGTAAACAGATAACGAAAACCAGATAAACTGGTTTAGTTAGATTTTTGTTTTATTCAGCTTTAGCAGTTTTGGCATTAACACTTTTATAAGTGTAGAATAATGAGACTTGGGATTTCAGTTCTGAAAAGCTCCAGGTCATCTTTTTGCTTTGCAATCATGCCCTATAAACCTGAGCTATAGCAATAACTTGGTATAATCTTAGGTTACTGGACCAATATTCTCTGCTTTCCAATCTGCTTCACTGCCCAGACTGCAGCTCCCCAACAGTTCATTATTTCCCCAAGAAATAACATGCACCCTGGTAGTATTCTTAAGAAGAGATTGGTGGGAAAAGACATTTTCTCTTTCATAACTTAAATAAGGCCATTTTCCAAGGATGGGTTAAGGGATTACTCCTTCCTCTGTAATTGAAGTAGTAAGCCAGAATAATAATGACTTTAGAGGAATTTTTCACACAATCCTGCTATGATTCCAGTCTTCTCATCTATGACTTGGTTACTCTGATGTTTCGAGCAATTTAAAATAATTTTTCATAGGCGATTTGCCCTGCCATCTGCTTTTGTAAAGTCCCTGATATGTACTTAGTGAAGGCCTGGAGTACTTTGTAAAACTTTATCTCATTTCTCTAGCTCTTCTCCAGATATGGTGAATTAATTCTAGGCATTGGTTGAAAGCCTCTGAGAAAGAATTGATGCATGGATATTGACTTGCCATGTGGCCATTGACTTTCTCCTTGAGATTTGCATCCATCTTTCTAGCTCATTGAAGGCCTGAAGATTTCACCTGAAGAGAAAGATTTATTTTATCCTTACCACCACATAAGGGAAGACAATATAATTTTTTATTTTGCTTTTTGGGTCACACCAGGCAATGCTCAGGGGTTGCTCCTGGCTGTGATCTGGGAACCATATAGGATGCCTGGTATTAAACCCAGGTAAGGAAGAAAATAATTATGGGTGCCCTCTCCTATAGAAACACAGATTTTATAAGCATTTAATAATATATATCTATAAAAAAACAAACATACTATATCTATATCTATTTGCTATTTGGGCCACACCCGGCGATGCTCAGGGGTTACTCCGGGTTCTGCACTCAGGAATTACTCCTGGCAGTGCTCGGGAGACCATATGGGATGCCGGGATCAAACCCAAGTTGGCTGTGTTCAAGGCAAATACACTACCCTCTGGACTATTGCTCCGGCCCCAAGCATTTAATATTTTTTGTTAGAAAACAATTGTCTTTATGACTTTTTGCAACCTAATCAGAAAAAAATGGGTTGATTGACTTTGGCAGAATTAAAACGTATTTTATATTTTGTATTTTAGATAATCCTAAAATATAAATCTAATAACATTTTAAATTAACTTAAAAAACTTGTTCCTATGAATTTTGTACTTGCAAATATGTTAAAGTAAGATTATATATGTAAGCAATATTATGAAAATAATCAGTTTCTTATAATCAAAAGTTAATTAACTTATTTTCTATTCTGTTTTAAAGGAAAGAGCAGTAAAACATTTAGATCAAGAATGTAAAGCTAAAGATAACACTGAAATTTTCTAAGCTGCCTACATAACAAAATGAGAGCTAATGAGAAATACCACAATGATTATAGCCACATGTATGTACAGCTACATATACATAGCCTTTAATTGATCTTTCATGTTTAGACTTTTTTGAGCCTTTTGAAGTGTAATGATTTACTCATATTCTATGATTTGCCAGTTGATACATTTACTCCTGGCTCTTCGCTCAGGAATTACTCCTGGTGGTGCTCCGGGAACATAAGGGATGTTGGGTTTGCGCGTGCAAGGCAAACGCCCTACCTGCTGTGCTATCTCTGCGGCCCCTTGAAAAGGCCTAGTCAAATGGGAATTGTTAGAATGATAAGATGGAATATTAAAGTGACTAGGAGAACAAAATTCATGCTTCTGAGTAAACTACTTTGATAGAGAATAAATAAGTCCATGAAAAGAGTGCCTAAATATACAAGTAATATTTTATATAGAAATGAGATACGTTCTTGTCACTTACTGTCTTCCCCTTTGTTCATCGATTTGCTCGAGCGGGCACCAGTGAAGTCTCCATTCGTTGGGAATAAAGTACATTATTGTTACTGTTTTTGGCAATTCGAATACAGCACAGGTAGCTTGCCAGGCTCTGCCATGGCTCTAGGTTCATCCCAGGGGGCCCAGTCTTTTTCTATGTCAGACCATCAACCATTCAGGGCCCACAGGCAGAGCCCTGGTGTAGAAGAGCCTGTCTCTGATCTGCCACCTGCCGACTCAGCCAGGCACTGCAATCACATCTGTAACACCTCAAAGGGCAGAATAAAAATGAGATATACAACTGAACAAAACTGAGTTGATATAGATATATTTGCTGGCCGGAGTGATAGCACAGTGGGTAGGGTGATTGCCTTGCATATGGTCAAAACTGTTTCAATCCCTGACATCCCGTATGTTTATCCCATATGGTTCCTGACCACCACTAGGAGTAATTTCTGAGTAACTCTTGTGCGTCATGGAGTATGACCCAAAAAGATGTGTGTGTGTGTGTGTATATATATATATATATATATATATATATAATATACATATATATGTATATATATGTGTGTGTATATGTATATATATGTATATATATACATATATATATATTTGCTTCCAATATGTAGGAACATTACGTGTAAAATTTAAGGCAAGATAAATAACAATTTGTGATAAGATTCACTTTACTGATTGTGTAAAATGTTCATAGAATGAAATGTTCATAAAAAACTAACAGGAAAAATATAAAAAGATGGGACTTGAAAGTGGAGAACCAAAAGCAGGAAGTCAAACATAGTTTTTAAAATCTGGGGGCTGAAGTGATAGCACAGCGGTAGGGCATTTGCCCTGCAAGCAGCTGATCCAGGTTTGATGATTCCCCAGCATCCCATACAGTCACCTGAGCACTGCCAAGAGTAATTCCTGAGTGCAGTCAGGAGTAACCCATGAGCATTACCAGGTGTGAACCAAAAAAAGCAAAAAAAAAAATATGATTTACAGAATATAATTTATTCCACAAAGGAATTGTTTAACAGGCTTCAACTTATTTCCCCCCAATCATAACAGTACTAATCCCTGTCCCTTTTCAATGAAAAGAAATCAACCTTTCCAATTTATTTTAAAAAGTTTTGTATTATTACCATGTGATAGACTATTATAAAGCTGTTAATGATTGTATTTTAGTCATACAGTGTTCCAACAACCATCCCTTCACCAGTGTACATTTTCCAGCATCAATGTCCCTAGGATCTCTCCCACCATCTGTTGGATGACAGATCTTTAGCTAATCTGGGAGCTTTGGTGTTTTGCCCACTCCACAGTTTAATCTATTTAAGCCAAGGCTCATTCTAATGAGATCTCTTTTCTATGTAAACACTGCTAGAGGGAATGGCAGTTACAGAAGTCACCTTGATTGAATAACTTCTGACTTATAAATCTACTAAGACTTCTGTTTTCTAGATTGGGCACAGCTCCTCTTTATACCCACTGCACCCAGTGTGGGACAGTTAAAATTTATCAGGAGACTAACACCCTGGCTATATTGAGACTATAGGAAGACTATAGGAAGGCTCATACTAGTTTGCTCTAAGCAGGTGAGTCTGATCCTTTCAGTACATGAGAACAAGATACTCAGAATCACCCTGGTGCAGGTAATAATAAGGACCTTGTGGGTACTATCTAGATTACATGAAGCTCATGAAATTAAGCTGTATTACTTTATATCAGTCCCCCTCTCTCTCCAGTGTTTTACATAAGAGATAATCTCGGGATTAGTCCTTGGTGTAATCTTTGTTTATACCTTCAATAGGGTGTGGCACTGCTCTTCTACTCTCTGTTTAGGGTTCTTTGTTGACATCACCTTCCCTGTCACAAATCAGATTACTTTGGTGTATATAAGGGGACTGACTTGAGGCCCCTTGGCCTTTTCACTTTCGGCTTTTGGCTCCTCGGCTTTTTGCTCCTTGGCTTTTTGCTCCTTGGCTTTTTGCTCTCTGGCCTTTTGCTCCTTCTTTTGGGTAGGACTCCTCTCGGTGAGATCCTCTCTCTTTGGTGGGAGATTCAGGCTCTTTTGTATGGTCTAAGTTCGGACCAGAGCTAGAGTTTGCTCATTATATTGGAGTGCTGTGGAGGAGCTTTTGTACTATTAAAAGCCTTTTTTGGAACTGTACTGGAATCGTGAGTTTTCATCTGTTCCCCACCCGTCCTCGGAGGTAGAGGAGAACGTCTGTCCTGACACTGTCGGGGACCCCAGTGGCTTCCTCGACAACCATCCTCCATCTCACCACCTATTAAAGAAAACCAAAAGATATCAAGAAGCATACTCTCTGCATAAGACATTACAAAGAGATGGGGCTACAAACATGAAGATCAGTGACGGAGCTATAGAATCAGTTTTATCCATAGTGATTAGCTGCACCCTCTCCCTCAAATAGCAAATATTATTTATTTTTTCCTCTAAAGACTCTTGGCATTTTCATGTTGATAACCTCAATCCCAGATACTTGCATTTGACTTAAAATATAATAGTGCTTGGCTTGTTCTCCAGTACTCAATTATATTACCTGAAATTTCAAGTGACAAAACCTTTTTGAAATAAATATTTAGATTAATTCATTATTTTTATATATTTAACTTTCCATTCTTTAATGTTGTCATACAACATGCATATGATTTGGCATCTGCCCCCACAAGTGATTTTTCTCATCCTAATGAGATTTTTTCTACCTTCCTTTTCTTTCCTGCTACCCTTTCACATTCTTAATTTCTCAAAATAATTCATGTACATTTTATTTATTTATTTATTTATTTATTTATTTATTTATTTATTTATTTATTTATTTTTGCTTTTTGGATCACACCAGGCGATGCTCAGGGGTTTCTCCTGGCTCTGCACTCAGGAATCACTCCTGGTGGTGCTCGGGGGGACCATATGGGATGCTGGGGATCGAACCCGGGCCGGCATGGGCTGGCCCCGTGCAAGGCAAACGCCCTACCCGCTGGGCTATCGCTCCGGCCCCCTCATGTACATTTTATGTTCAGGATTTTGAACACGTATAATGTTTCAATATGGATAAAACATGCATATTTCATAACTACTCTATATCTTTGTTTATTCCTACTTATTCTTTAGAATAATTTAATTATTCAAAATAAATAACTGTTACTTCCCTCTTTGAGAGTAAAGCCCTAACTTCAATATTTAACTGAAATTATGTTTTCATTTTGAAAGTAAAAATGTAGAAATATACCATCATACATACATTTTCACTAGTATTCCTAGAATAAGTTTTCAATAAGTATTTATTGAATTAGGAGAACAGAACATCAACAGATAATATTTTAATATCCCTTGAATTTTATTTATTTATTTGTAAAATATAGAAACCATGCTGGGATTCCTTTTTGAACTTTTTTAAAAATTGTTATTATACCATTGTGAAATATACAATTAAAAAAGATGTTTATGATTGGGTTTCAGTTGTACATTGTTCCAGCACCTGTTCCTCCACCTGTGCTCAACACCAATATCTCAAATTCCCACCTCCTTCCCCAGCCTGCATCTATAGCAGGCAGTTTTCCCTTTCCTTCTCTCTCTCTCTCTCTCTCTCTCTCTCTCTCTCTCTATCTCTCTTACATATTGTGACTTGCCCTACAGAAATTTAGAGATTATTATATGAATTTATTTGTTTACATTCAAATTTAAGTTCTAGTGTGGCATTATCATTTCCCACAATTAGTAGAATATATTTATATGCCACTAATGAATGCAGCCATTATACATCTGTTCTTTACCTTCTAATTTCACTGAGCATGATAATCTGCATGCCCATCCACTTGCAGGTAAATTTCATGACTTTGTTCTGTCAGCTGCATAGTATTCCATTGTATAGATGTACCGTAGTTGCATTAGCCAGTCTTCTGTTCTTAGGCACTCAGGTAGTTTCCATATTCTGGCTGTTGTGAATAATGCTGTGAAGAATATAGAAGTGCAGATGGTTTTTCTGCTGTTTGTTTTGGGATTATACTCCAGGGTATAGTCCCAGGAGTTGTTTTGCTGGGTCAAATGGGAGCTCAATATCTAGTTTCTTGAGAAATATCCATACTGTTTTCAAAAAGGACTGGACCAGTTGGCACTCCCATCAATATTGGATGAAAGTCCCTTTCTCCAAGCATCCATTCCAACATCAATTGTTCTTGCTCTTTTGGATGTGTGCCTGTTTCTGTGGTGTGAAATGATACCACTATGTTGTTTTGATTTACATTACCCTGATGATTAGTGATGGAGAGCACTTTTTCATATGCATTTTGGCCATTCAAATTTCTTCTTTTTAGAAATTTCTGTTCATTTCTTTCCCCCATTTTTTGCCGCGGTGGGCTGTTTTCTTCTTAAAAAGTTCTACTAGTGCCTGATATATCCTGCATATTAACCCTTGTCAAATGGGTATTGAGTGAATATTCTTTCCCAGTCTGTGGGTTGTCTCTGTATCTTGGTCTCTGTATCTTGTCACTGTTTCTTTTGAGTTGCGGAATATTTTCAGTTTTATATAATCCCATTTTATTTGTTGAATGGAGACATTACTGGCATCTGCTCAAGCAAATTGATGAACAATGGGAAGACAAGTGATACAAGTGACAAGTGATAATCCCATTTGTTTATCTTTGCTTCCATTTTCTTTATCAGAGGTGCTTGGACTTTGAACATGCCTTTAGATTCAATGTTGTAAAGCATTTTTGTATGTTTCTTCATGTACCTTATAGATTCATGTCTGAAGTTGATATCTTTGATCCATTTTGATCTGAATTTTGTTCATGGTATTAAAAGAAGTTCATTTTTAACATGTATCTTTCCTGTTTTCCCAGCACTACTGGTTGAAGACGCTTTCTTTGCTCACTCAATATTTTTTGCTCCTTTATCAAAGATTAAGTGTTCATATATTGCGCAGTGTGTGTCAGGATATTCAGTTCTATTCCATAGATCTACAGGTCTGTTTCTGTAACAGTACCATGTCATTTAAATTATGACTGCTTTGTAGTAGAGTTTGAAGTTGGGGAAAATGATACCTCCCATCTTCTTTTCCCCATAGATTACTTTAGCTATTCATGGGAGCTAACTATTCCATACAAATTTCAGGAATTTTAGGTCAATTTCTTTGAAGAATATCATGGATATCCTTTCAGTGACCACATTGAATATGTATAAAGCTCTAGGGAGTATTACTATTTTGATAATGTTAATCCTTCCAATCCATGAGTAGCAAATGTGTTTCTATTTCCTCAGGTCCTCTTTTATTTCCTGAAGCAGTGTTTTGCAGTTTTTATTGTACAAATACTTTATATTCTTTGCCAAACCGATTTCTAGGTATTTAATTTTCTGTGGAGCAACTGTGAATGGGATCGTTTCTTTAATATCCCTTTCATTATTAGCATATAGGAAGGCTATTGATTTTTGGTGTTGGTTTTGTACTCTGCCACTCTACTATAGGAATCTATTGTTTCTAGTTTCTTTTTCACAGAGAGTTTAGGTTCTCTAGATATAATATATAGTCTGCAAATAGTGACAGCTTGACTTCTTCCTTTCCTATCTGGATGCCCTCACTGTCCTTTTCTTCCCTGATTGTTATGGCTAGTACTTCCAGATCTATATTGAATAGATGTGGTAAGAGAGGGCAGCCTTGTCTTGTGCCCAATCTTGGGTGGGGGCTTTCAGTTTTCCCCCGTTTCAATGATGCTCACTCTGGGCTTAGAGTAGATGGCTTTGACTATATTGAGGAAAAGTTCCTTCAATTCTCATTTTTGGAGAGAATTTTTTATAATGGATGGGTGTTGGATCTTGTCAAATGTTTTTTTCTGCATCTATTGATATGGTCATATGGTTTTTATTTTTTATCTTATTGATGTGATGTGTTATGTTGATTGACTTGCAGATGTTGAAACATCCTTACATTCCCAGGATGAATCCTACTTGGTCATGGTGTCTAATCTTTTGACAAGTCTTTGGATTCTATTGGCTAGTATTTTGCTGAAGATCTTAGCATCTGTGTTTATCAGTGTAATTAATCTGTAGTTTTCCTTTTTGCGATGGTTCTGTCTGCTTTAGGTATGAGGGTGATTTTTGCCTCATAGAAGCTATTTGGGAGTATTTATGTTTCTTCAATTTCATTGAAGAGCTTGAAAAAACTGGCTGTAGGTCCTCTTTAATGTTTGAACAAATTTTCTGGTGAATCCATCTTGATCTGGACTTTTGTGTTTGGATAGACTCTTGATTACTGATTCAATTTACTCAATGGTAATAGGTTTCTTGAGGTATTCCAAATCTTATTGTTGCAGCCTTAGGAGACTGTAGGAAATCAGAAATTTGCCCATTTCTTCTACATTCTCTAGTTTCGTGGTATACAGACTTTGAAAATAATCTCTGATGATCTTTTGAATTTCTGTAGTTTCTGTTATGATATTCCCCTTCCATTTCTCATTTTATTTATTTGTTTTTTTCTCTTTCCCTTTCCATGTGAGTCTTGCAATTGGTTTGTCAATCTTGTTTATTTTTTTCAAAGAACCAAGCTCTGGGTTTCGTGATCTTTTGGATTTTTTTTTAGAATTCCATCTCATTGACTTCTGTTCTAAGTTTTATTATTTCTTTCTTCCTGCCTGGGTTGGGCTCCTTTTTTTTTTTTTTGGTTGCTTTCTCAGATCTTAAGCTGTAAGGTAAGACTCTTTATGATAGTCCTTCCTTCTTTTCTGATGCATGCTGGCAGAGCGGTGAACTTTCCCTTTAACACTGCTATTGCTGTATCCTACAAGTTCTGATAATTCATGTCTCAGTCTCATTTGTTTCAAAAAATTTTGGATTTCCCTTTGATTTCTTATATGACCCACTAGATTTTCAGCAGTGAGCTGTTTAGTTTCCAGGTGTTTGGTATAATTCTCCATTTCTGTGTGCAATTGACTTCTATTTTCAGTGCATCATGATCTGAAAAAAATAGTTGACAATTTCTATCATCTTGATTTTATGGAGGTATGTTTTGTGGCTCAGCATGTGATTTATCTTGTAGAATGTTACATGTGCATTTGAGAAATTGTGTATTCAGCTCTATTTCTTCCTTCAGGGCTAGTATTTCCTTGGTGCATTTCAGTCTTGTTGATCTATCAAAATTTGATAGAGCAGTGTTAAAGCCTCTGACTAATATTGTGTTGCTGTCGATGTCTTCTTTGAAGTCTATTAGCAGTTGATTTAAGTATTTTTCTGGCCCCTCATTTGTGCAGATATGTTTAGGAGTGCAATTTTTTATTCATATCACTTGATTATTAAGAAATGACCTACTCTGTTCCTTCTAACCCTTTTCAGAATGAATTCTATGTGTCAGATACTAGTATGGCCACACAAGTCTCTTTGGGAGGAGCTATTTGTGTGAAGAATTTTTTTTTTTTTGCTTTTTGGGTCACACCCGGCAATGCTCAGGGGTTTCTCCTGGCTCTGCACTCAGGAATTACTCCTGGCGGTGCTCGGGGACCATATGGGATGCCGGGGATCGAACCCAGGCAGGCACAGGCCGACAAGGCAAACGCCCTACCCGCTGGGCTATCGCTCCGGCCCCAAGAATTGTTTTCCATCCTTTGACTTTGAGTCTGTGTTTGCTCTGATTATTCAGAACTTTCTAGTAGGCAGCAGAACATTGGATTCAGTTTTTAAGTCCATTTTGCCACTCTGTGTCTCTTAATTGTAGCGTTTGACTGTTGACATTGAGAGATATTGTTGTCATGATATTTTTGTGTCATTTTTCTTTTAAGCTTGTTGCACTTTTTGGGGTTTGTCTTATCTTACAGTAGACCTTTCAGTCCTTTTAAAGTTGACTTTGAGTCTATGAAATTTTTTTAGTTATTGATTTTATCAATGAATTTGTGTATCTTCCTTTCAAATCTGAATGTGAGTCTCACTGGGTGAAGATTTCTTGGTGGGTCTTTTCATGATATCCCACCATTGTCTTCAGGCTTTGAGTGTTTCATTTGAAAAGTCTGCTGTGAATCTTACGGATGCTCCTTTGTATGTAATTTCTTTCTCTGATCTTGGTGCTGTCAGTTTTCTTTATCTATGATTCTCATCATTCTAATTAGAACATGTCTTGGAGATTTCTTATTTGGATTTCTTTTAGTTGATACCCTTTGGGCTTCCTTAATCTGGGAGCAAGCACTCTTTAATTTTGGGAATGTTTCAGCAATGATGGATTTGACAGTTTTTTTTTTTAATCTAGATTATCTTCCTGCCCCTCTGAGATCCTAATGATTCTTACGTTATTCCTTTTAATTTCATCCCAATTATCTCTTGTCTGTTCATTTATTTTGAGTCCTTTTCCATATTTCTGCTGTTGTCTAGAGATTCTCTGCACATCGTCTTGGGGCTCACTGATTCTTTCTTCAGCATTGTTACTCTGCTCTGGAGGTCTTCAGTGAGTTTTTAATTTCACTTACCATATTTTTAGTATCTGTCATCTCTGCTTGTATTTTCTTTTTCATTTTCCTCATTTCTGGTCTCATATCCTCTATTTTATTGATGTTTTTATTCCATTGCTTCTTTTGAGCTCCTTATGCATCCTTAACTGTTCTTTCCTAAATTCCTTAGCATTTTATAACTCATTATTGCTTGGCTCCAACTGGGCTAGCAGTTTCACTCATTAAGTTTGGTGGAGTTCTGCGCTGCTTTACCATTATGACCTTTTGCAGATTGCAAACTTTGAGAACTAGTGTGGATAGATACTACAATTAGGGGGTGGGCTTTGGGCTAGGGTCTGCAGGGGCTCCGTCAGAGTTTTGTGGTGGAAGGATAATTGGCTGGCAGCAGTGGGGGAGGGAAAGAATAGATAAATTGATGAATGAAAACATTTTATCTCATAAAATTTAGCTGCTCATAAAATTTAGAGCCATATGTCAAGAAAGTGATTGGTTTCATTTAGTGTTTTCCTTTTGTTAAGACCTCATATAATCTTAAAGCAGCTCATAGTGCTTCTCTGCGAAATCTAACTCAACTTTTAAGCAACTCAAATGCCCTATAAATTATTACTCTTTATTTAATCTTAGTTATGTGGACGTTAATGCTAGATAGAAGTGCAAAACAATGTCTTGATTGTTATCATTCAAAATTCTTTTACTATATCTCTCAAAAAAAATCTTAGGGGCCACAATGATAGTACAGCAGGTGGGGTGTTTGCCTTGCATGTGGCTAACCTGATTTTAATCTCCAGCATACCATATGGTCCCCAAAGCACCACCAGGAGTAATCCCTGAGTACAGAGCAAGAAATAACCTATGAGCATCACAGGGTGTGACATAAAATTTAAAAAAAAAAACTTCTTAAGGTGGTATTGAGATTTCAAATGTCCTTAAAATGTCTGTTTATTACAACTTGTGAAGAGCTAATGATATTATAATGCTACCTCCACCTTTGTTAGTTTTGAGGTTCTATATAGATATGTTATTTTCATATTCAGATTAATTCTATATGGATAAAAGATATATTTAATGCTCCTGAAAAGTTTCAGATATTGAAATATAAAATTGTGTGGAAAAGAATTTGTTTTTCTTTTTTTATTCTCAGTTCTTTTGGATAAATCTGGTCATATTTTGGATACTGGTAATATTTGGTATTGAAACAAGAAATAATTGGTAAATGCTCATTAGGAACCAGTAAATTTATAAGTGACACAAAATGGATCTTATAATTGAGATAAAATGATAATTTATCTTATCATTAAGTTAGACTTCTAATATTTGGCAATAATTTGTAATGTTCTAATTAATATTTACAACTTATCATTTCAATAATATAAATGTAGGTTCTTATGAAATATTAATGATGGTTTTATTGTACATTTTGTGTCCTAGGTATACCTCAGAGATTACATGTGAACAACTTAAAAAACTCTCTAATTAGAGAATAATATTACATTAGGAAAAGAAAATTACTTTAGAAATTCTATTCTTATTCAAGAAGGCAATTTAAAACAGAAACAAATGGTATTCCTAATTAGTCATTTTTATAAAATTGTTTTAGTTTGATTGAAAATACTTTGGATTATTATGTTGAGATGGCATACACAAACACAGTACCCTTAAGTATCTATATATTTTGCTCTTTTCTTTTACTCTTAACAAATTAGGCTACATTAGATAATTTTATGATACAGATAATTTAATCATGGCTGTCTTTACTTGGATTTAGCTGTGCAGACTAGTTATAATGATTAAACAAAAGATATGTATTATATGAACTTCCAATTTAGAAGTCCTATTTTCTGAACTCTGACTAATATACTCCCTGGTCCCTGACTTTTGTTCTCCTTACAACTATCCAGCTCCATTTCTTGAATCAATGCTGATTACATGATAAGAGCATTGGCAGTAAAATAATGTGGTACACGATGCTCTTCTTTTATGGTCCCTTTTTGATAAGCATTTTAATTCAATGGCTTAAAAGTAGCATCACATTCTAATAAAGGAATAGAAGGTAGAAAAGGTTATTAACAGTAGTTTTTGTGGGAAAAACCTTAATACCTACTTATGTAAATCTCTATAATCCATAATCCATAACATATAATCCATAAAATATGCCATAACCCATATATAAGCCATTCAATTGAGGCAAATCTCAAAGAAAATGAAGTATCTGTTTTTACTTGGTTCTGCTCTGTACCATCTGCTAAGTACATGGAATTTCTTGCTTTAAATAGCTAAGTGAAAAAGTTTTTATCTCTTTAGGTAAATTATTTCATTTATACTAGATTTGGCCTTATCTCGTAATTCATCCTTCATCCTAATTCATGGTCAATTTGACATGTATGTCCTTATAGTCTTGAGTTACTAAGTACAGGAAGATAAAATCAGGAAATTACTGACATAAAGTTTTTGGTAAATTGATCAAAGAATTGTTCCCTCCTTTAGCTGCTCACCATAATTAATCCTAAGTATTAAGAAGAAAAGCTCTCAAAAACAGGAAAAATAAAATGTAATAAAGCAGTGTTAATAATACCACTATTGCATTAAACAAGTACCTATAACTGTTGTTTCATTGTTAATCATTGGCTTAAAATTATTGTTTTGGAAGCTCAAAACCTGAGGGCAAACATAGTGCCTTTGTGTAGCATAAAAATAGATACAATAGGACATCAAAATCAACTTTTTCCTTTTTTATTGGATTTAATCAAAAGTACAATCACAGCAAGATTATTGAAGCAAGATTGTTTATAGTAGTGCTAATACTTATGCATACAATGTTAGTGCACACTCTCAGCACCAAAGTGCTAATATCACTCCACCCAGTTCCTTTCTTTGTTTCCCTTACCCTGTTCCCCTTCTCTCCGTAAATTCAATCTCTTAGGCACTAAAGGTTTATTTTTATTGTTCATTGTTTGTTCCTTTATCCTGATTCATGATCAATTTGACATGTCATGCCCTACAGTCTTGAGCTATTAAGTACAGAATGACACAATCAGGAAATCACTAAAGTAAAGTTTCTGATAAACTGCGGAATACCAATAACTGATTCAAGAGCTCTCAGTGTGAAAATCAAGTAGAACAGTACTTCTGGTAATATAATGCATAAAACTTCACAATGTTCATTCACAGAAAGGAGAATAAATTATTTTGGCAGAAAGTTAAATCTAAATAACTTGTCATTGGAAGAGAAAAGTTCCTGAAATGTGCAGCATCATATTATGTCTTGTGTCCACCACAGGTCTATACTACTATATAAATATGAAAGTGGATGGAGATAGAGAGGTACCCCTAAGGCACCTTTGTAAGGCTTGTTGAAAATAGAATTGAATGGTGTAGGGTATCAGAAATGGTGTGGGGTATCAGGGTATCTCTTTCAATTCACTTTGCTCTATCACTGTCACTATCTTCCCGTTGATCATATATTTGCTAGAGCGGGCACCAGTAATATCTCCATATGTCCTGTCTCATGCTAGTAGAACCCAAAGGCATCTGCTTGCTTCAGGAACATAAAGAGCCTCAAACCATTATATTAGGTCATGGGAATGACCTAATATAAATGTTACTGGTATTTGGCATATCAAATACAATGCGAGCAGCTTTCCAGGCTTGCTGTGCGGGTGGCATACTCTTGTACTCACCTCTGAATAAAGCATTTATTGATGAACCGCACGGCCGCTAGTGGCTGCGCAAGCTGGGCTATGATAGTCTGGTCTGCTGGGTGGAGTTGTGATGAGAGGGAAGTCCGGATGTAGAAAATGGCGGCCCCCATGGAGTCGGGGGTCGCCTGGCTTGTTGTGAGGCTCTGCTGGGGTGGCAGGCCAGGGCTAGAACCTGCCATACCTCCCGGGCGCTTCATGAGAGGCTGGGCACAGGGACAGCAAGTAGCAGCTCTGCCCCATGTCTGAGAGTCTCTGGTTCAGCATACTTGGGCCAGATTGAAAAAAAAAAAACTGCTGCAGGGTGGGTCTGGATGATCCCGGCTGTGATAGTCTGGTCTGCTGGGTGGAGTTGTGCTCTAAAAATACTATTACTCTAAATTTAGCTTACATATATTAAAATAAATAAATACAAAACCCTTTCAATAATAAATGGCACAAACTCAAGAGGAATATTGATACACAAGAGGAATATTGATAACACTTGGTAAAGCTCTTAAGTGCAACTCATTCATTTGCATGGGTGAAGAAAGAAAACATTTTTAAATGCCTAGTGCTATTTTCCTTTATTTCCACAAAATGAGCAGATGCTCTGTAGTATGAGATGAAAGAAATGAATGTACTGTTTTTTCAGCAAGTCACAGTTCCCAGAAGCCTCTCCTAAGTAGGGGCCTTTTTTTCAGAACACAGAGTGAATTTTTGAATTAATATTTAAATAAATTTTAAGATAGGATTCTAAATCTAAGCCAATTCTCCTTCTGGTGTTCAGCCATTGAAGTAATAATCTATGCCAATGATGGGAAAACATTATTATGTTGGATATATCAAAAGAAAGTATTCTACCTTAATGTGAAACTCTGAAGAACACTGAGTACATGCAATCCTATGTCTTTAAACCTAAACAAAACATGTATGTGTTTATGACTCCACTTGCTTCTAGACTAGAACTAGTCAAAATGTAAGGTAAATTTCTGCTTTTATTTCTTCATATTTAGGTAGAAGGATAGCAACATGTTTTAATATACTATATAAGCTAAAATAAAGGAGATGTTATACACATATTTATTTATGGCAAGTTCAATCCTGATTTTTTTTAGATTATGCATATCGACAATTTTAAAGAGAAAAACTATAGTAAAACTATAATATATGTTGCTAAGATAATAGAAAATAATCCCTTAGCCTTAATTCAAAACTGTTCAACAACTTTTAAGTCATGCTACAAGCCACAAATGGTTTTGACTTTTGCCATGAATAGGTTATACTGCAGAATAGCTAGCTGATAAATGACTATAGTTTGTGTTTGCTTTGACAAGTTTCATTACTCTAACATTATGCAATAGTTTCTTCAACTTAAATTGATCAAAGAATTTTTTGCTTTTATTTGCTCACCATAACTAATTATAAGTATTATGAAGAAAAACTACAAAACAGGAAAAATAAAACTTTATCTATCCGGGTGTTAATAATGCCACTATTGCATTGGAACAATAACTATTTGTTATCTCATTGTTAATCATTGGCTTAAAATGATTGTTTTAGAAGCTCAGACCTTGGAGGCAAAAAGTAGTGGCATTGTATCATATAAAAATAACTTATAATAGGGTATTAAATCAACTTTTCTTTTTTTCTTTTATGTTATTGTACACTTTAAAGTTATTATTGAAGCAAGATTGTTTATAGTAGTGCTAATAATTAAGCTTTAGGCATACAATGCTAGTACACACATAGTACCAAAGTGCTACTCTCTTCTTTGTTGCCTTGCCCTGTTCTCCTTCTCTCTGTTAAATTAGTTTCTCTTAAACATTGAAGGTTTATTTTTATTGTTCATTGTTTGTTCCCTTGACTTCTTTATGTACCACATTGAGCGAAATCACCCCGTATTTTTTTCTCTTTTGACTTACTTCACTTGACGAAATACTCTTTACTTAACCATTCCACGTTATAACAAATACAAGTTTTCATCTAACTGATACTAGTACTATATTGTGTATATAGAGCAGTTTTTTAATTCTTTATTTATTTATCTGCTGTTGGGGTTTTAGATTGTTTATAGATCTTGACTACTACAATTTGCATAACAATCAGGTATTACTCTTTTTTAAAATATTTTGTATTCTTGGTATAAATGTCAAGGAGGGAAAAAAAATAAGGTGGTTTTATTTCAATTTTTTGAGCAGCTCCACATTGATTTCTGTAGAGTATTATTTCAGTTTACAATTGCTCCACTTTACAATTCCACAGAAGTAAATTTTCACCTCATCCCCATCTGCACTAGTTGTTTCTGGTATTTTTATAGGTTATTTTCACTTGTATAAGGCAGTATCTCATTGACATTTGATTTATATTTTCCTATTAGTAATGATGAAGATATTTTGAACATTTTTATACAACTATTGATCATCTTTATGTCTTCTTTAGACATTATCTGATTTTGTAGTATATATAAAAAAACACAAATACATGATTATCAAGATTTGAATAAGAACCCAGGATGAGAATTCTGTATTATCTTGGGAATATAAATAGCAGTTTTAATCTTTGATTCTGATAAACTACTTTATCTACAGATATAAAAATGTAGCTAAAATTAAATGAAAATACTATAATAATGAACTTATAATATCTAATTATAACTATTATAATCAATGTAATCATAAGACTATTTGCAAAAGACACAATTTATCCAGTAAGGCATAATTTGTATCAATAACATTTTTGAAAATGTCAAAATATTTACCTTTATATATGTATAATGTTTGCATTTAAGAATTTAAATATGTGTTCATCATTTTCAAATGACAAATATTTATTAATTATAGGAGGTATGCATTTCTTATAAACCATCAATAATTTGTGATAAAATTCTCCTATCATGGCTTACCATCACCTCTACATTCTTACTTACCATAAAATATTATAGAAACAAAAATGGTAGAATTGTATGACCATGAAGAAATAAAAATATTCTGCGTCTGTCACCTAATTGTCAAAGAAAGCAGACAATATAAGTCTGTGATGTATTCATAATATCTCTCATCCTCCAAGCACTATACATATTCCTCACTGTGAGGAAATCTTGGAATTTATGAGACTGGTTGTCTAGACAATATATTCTTAAGTACTATAAGGATATAACACATACCTAACCATAAATATAATTCGATAACCTATTTACTGGTTTTCTAGTACCTTCTCATGGTGCCAAGTAGACTAAACTCTTCCTATAACGAAATATTTTTTTAGAAGTTATCTATATTCTGAGTCAACTTTTCGAAATTATAACAAAGAACTAATGTGAATGAAGTGAATAAAGATAATGGTTAGAATCTATAGAAGAATCACATAAGTGAGAAGTGAAACATTCTCTAATAGGGCCTTGCCAAGATCACAACTCCTTAAACACTCCTGACCCACAGAAACTGCAAAATGATAAATGTATTGTTTTTCCTTACTCATTTTGTAGTAATATTATGACACAGAAATATTTTACCTGTGTATATTTTGTGCAACCTAGAAAATGATAGCCTAAGGCTTTGAAATGCAGCGTTCTTAGAATTTATCGTGTATGATCTGCTTAATCACCTAAAGTGTTCAGTGTAAGCAATTTCACGATGATTGCACAGAAAATGCCAATATTCTTGAAAGACTTTGCTGCCTCCTATATGTAGATCACAAATTACAGGTAGGAATTCTATCAAAGAACAACAACTGAAAACAGTGGGACCATGATTGATAAGAGTTTAAATAAAGGAACTCAAACAGCAAAAAGGCAGATATGGTTATTCTTTCTACCATATGAACTTTAACACAGTCATTGTTATTGTTTTAGAGATATACATGACTTTGGCTATTTGATTCTCCTAACAATTATAGACCTCATTCCTATGACTTGGTGGGACGTTTGAGGCTCTTTGTGTTCCTGGAGTGAGTAGAAGCCCTTGGGCTACACTAGCATGTGACAGAACATATTGAGATGTTACTGGTGCCCGTTTGAGTAATCGATGACCTACGGGAAGTCAAGTGATTATTATAAGTAAAAAGCATACATCTGTTTACCAATAGACTATTGAAATAACTACTAATTTCTTATTTGGCATGTATATATAGAAAACATTTGGCCCAGAGAACCCAAGTATAACTGGAATTCACAAACAAATAGTCATGATACCATTTAGTCTCCATACTGGAGTCAACTTATATATCAAGGTCCTATTTAATAGAAAGTAAGCTTGGCCCCATTAAGAAATTGTTCAGCTATAATTCCACAGATACTTTAATAGTTCTAAAAGCTTTCCTTTGAGTCACCTGTGGACATTTGCCAGGGTCACTATGCATTAGATTTTAAAATATTATTGAAATCTGCTCCCAAATGACACAAATTCTTGGAAAACAAAAATATTTGCTATGGGCCAACATTCATAGAATGAATCGATTGATGAAGTTCAGTAAATAAAATACATTTCCAGGAGCTCAAGATGGACTTTTATCTCAAGTTTTAGAGGGAACTCAGTATGTCTCCAAACATACCTTCTTTTTTTACTGCTTTTTTTTTTTGCTTTTTTTGGGTGGTCATACCTCGCAGTGATAAATGAATATTCCCAGAAGAGTTGCAGGGGTATCCAAGAATGTGTTGGATTAAGCCCGTGGCTGCCATATTGAAAGCATGAATTCAGCCATTTGAGTTATCTTGCTAGTCTTGTTCTTAGATCTGTAATATAGAGCAAATTCTGTGGATGTGTATAGTTAAAGACTTACTTAGCTGGATTTCATTTAATATTCTAATAAAGTTTCATTCAGGAGTATATTTTCTATAGAAGCTCTACTAGAGAAGGCTGTCTCCAAAATATCTTAACATATTACAGTTTTTAGTTTCTGAAATGTGTCCAGATTGAGAATTTCTTGATGTCATTAGTTAGTGTTGACTTGACAATTGGAATTAATAAGTGATAACAATAAAACGGGAGTGAAGATAGACATTCGCAACTACACCATGTCTGCTTCACTGATGACATCATTCTAATAACACCAAACATTAGTCAAGCGGCACAAATGCTGGCTGACTTTGACCGAGAATGTGGAAAGATAGGTCTACAGCTGAATCTGAAGAAAACTATGTTCATGAAATATGAACTAGTTCCAGAGGCCCCATTCAATCTCAATGGAACAAACATCTCTGAATGCAGCAGTTATGTGTACTGAGATCAAGAAGTCAACATGATGAACAAATTAAAATCTGAGCTGCACAGGAGGAAGAGAGTGGCATGAAATGCCTTCAAAAGCATTGAAGAAGTAGCAAAAAAACAAAGAACCTCCAGCTCTGGGTACATCTCTTCGACTCCACTGTTCTCCCTGCATTAACATACGCCTCAGAGACCTGGGCCCCAAATTGCTGTCGTCCCCAAATTCCACACAGGATCGGACCACCGTCTCCTTCGTGCAAAATTCTACTTCCCACAACGGGGAGAAAAAGCTGCAATGTTTAAGAAGAGAACTCCCAGAACGACCACCAACTGGGAACTCTTTGGCACCATTGCGGCAACATGGGAAGATACCATCATTGATGACATCGATGAAGAATACAACTGACTGGTTCAGCACCTCCATGATTGTGCGAAGAATGCCGAGAGAGAGAAAGACACAAAAGGACGCTTGTCTTCAGAAACTCTTGAGCTCATTCGCCAACGTGGCAAGGCGCGAGCCTCAGGAGACCAAATGCTAACGTCCAAGCTTGCTAAACAGTGCAGAGAAGCGATAAAAGAAGACCTCAAAGACAGAAGAGCAGAAATATTGGAAGATGCAGCAGAAGCCGGGAAAAGTATTCGCGACTGCCCGCATGTCCTTCGCCAACTATAAGACCAAGATGACTGCCCTCCGACGCCCTGATGGATCTATCACATCTTCCAGAAAGGCAATGGAGAAGATTATCCATGACTTCTACTCAAATCTCTTTGATAGCCACATCCACCTGCCCACATACCAAATTCCACAGGATGGATATGCCATTCCCAACGTTCTCCCTTCTGAAATCCGACATGCCATCTCGTCGGTAAAGAAGGGAACAGCACCAGGCCCAGACAAAGTCAGACCCGAACACCTGAAGAATCTGCCGTCGATACTCATCAATACACTAGCTCGGCTCTTCACACGCTACCTGTCCGAATGCAAGGTGCCCTCCCAATGGAAAACCAGCAGGACAGTTCTACTGTTCAAGAAGGGAGACATTCACGACATCGGCAACTATCGCCCCATCTGCCTGTCGTCTGCCATCTACAAGCTGTTTACACGAGTCATCCTGAACAGGATTAGCAGAACACTAGATGAAGGACAACCATGCGAGCAAGCTGGTTTCCGGAAAGGATTCAGCACAATCGACCATATCCACACAGTAACCAAGCTCATTGAGGTTTGTAGGGAGTACAAGATGCTGCTCTGTCTCATGTTCATTGATTTACAGAAAGCCTTTGATTCTGTGGAGACTGAAGCAGTCATCGAAGCCCTAGCCAAACAGGGTGTTCAAACCCAATACATCAAGATCCTTCGTGAGCTGTTTTACGGATTCACCACCAGGATCTCACCATTCTACAAAGAAGTGATCATTGATGTCAAAAGAGGGGTTCGACAGGGTGATACCATCTCACCAAAACTCTTCAGTGCCACCCTCGAGAACATCATGAGACAATTAGAATGGGAAGGAATGGGAGTGAAGATAGATGGTCGGCAACTACACCACCTCCGCTTCGCTGATGACATCGTTCTAATAACACCAAACATTAGCCAAGCGGCACAAATGCTGGCTGACTTTGACCGAGAATGTGGAAAGGTAGGTCTACAGCTGAATCTGAAGAAAACTATGTTCATGAGAAATGAACTAGTTCCTGAGGCCCCATTCACTCTCAATGGAACAAACATCTCTGAATGCAGCAGTTATGTGTACCTAGGTCGAGAAATCAACATGATGAACGACCTAAAACCTGAGCTGTGCAGGAGGAAGAGAGCGGCATGGAATGCCTTCAAAGGCATCGAAGAAATAGCTAAAAGGACAAAGAATCTCCGGCCCGGAGCACATCTCTTAGACTCCACCATTCTCCCTGCATTAACATACGCCTCAGAGACCTGGGCCCTACGGAAAGCAGGAGGAGAATGCTATTCGGGTCTCCCAGAGAGGCATCGAAAGAGCTATGCTTGGAATATCACGTCTCACTCAAGTGAGTGAAGGAATCCGTAGTTCTGACCTCTGTCGCGATCCAGAATCAGGGACGCTGTCTCGCTTGCCAAGGCATCGAAAATCAGATGGGCTGGACATGTAATGCGATTTGGAGACAACAGCTGGACTAGAGCCGTTACTTACTGGATCCCTCAGGATGTCAAAAGATCACGTGGCCGCCCACCTACAAGATGGTCAGACTTCCTTGTTAAGACCCTGAAGGAACGGTTTGAGGCTCTTCATATTCCTGAATCAACCAGATGCCATTGGGCTACATTGGCACGTGATAGGGTCCAATGGAAATGTTACTGGTGCCCGCTCGAGCAAATCAATGAATAACGGGATTCAAGTGATCAAGTGATCTTCTTGAACAATTTTGATTCAACTATAGAGTATTAATATTATCTTCAATATGCACTACCATCTTCCCAAATACAAAGTAAGCACTAATAGATTAAAACTAAGGGACTCTATTTGTGACTAGTTTTGTAATGCATCATTTAATGGACACTTTATATTATGAAGATTGAAATAGCTAATTTCATTACCCCAATATTTCTGAAAAATGATATTTAATGGAAATAAATCTCATCAATTCACTGTGAAAAATACTGAAAGATACATATATTTTGGCATAAAATTAATTTCTTATGAATAATATCAGCATGACTGATTAGTAAAAATATGCTTCTATGAAGAATAAATATATTTTAGTGCTGGAAAGATAAATCAGTGGTATAGCTCTTGCCTTGCATTTGTGGCTTAATCAGGTTCAATTCCCAGCAACATATTTGGCTCTCTAAGCCCACCAGGAGTGATTCCTGTGAACAGGGCCAGGATTAATCCTTGGGAAAAGTCAGTGTAGCCAAAACACAAAACAAAAAACAAACATTTAAGGTATTTGGTAGCTATATAAATAGATCAAGCACTACTCAACTTTTAAAAATATGATGTGAAAAGGCATAGGCTTTTTCACATTTATCTGTAGGTAGAGTTATAATTGATGTCATATTGCATTTACTCTAAAATCTCCTAACAAAGGAAAATTTATTTTTGTCAAAACTAAAACATCAATGTTGAAAATTTAAATAAATGAGAATAGTTGCATTTTATCAGATAGTAATGATTTTTCATTTAACAATAATATTTAACATAAAATCTTCAAATAATAAAGATGCAGAAAGAAAAGGCAATGAAATTACTTAGATATAGATAAACACATATTAACATCATTTACACAAGGTTTTCTTATAATACTAGTAGTAATATATTAGTTCTAATAATGCTAATGCTGTTTATATTAGTTTTCATTTAGTTTAGTTATTATAGTACTTTGGTGATCAAAAGATAGTCACTATTAATTTCACATTCTGTATGACACCACTACTAGAATTTTGGTGTTAAATAAAATTTTCAGAGTAGCTACCTTACCTTTGTTAATTAAAATCATTAACTCTAAAGAGGCATGTGTTATTCTCTTAGTTTCACCAGTTTAAATATGCAACTCAAAAATGAGTTGATGCATATGCAGAGAATTTGAATAAACTGATTAAATTTTGGTGGTTGCCAATCATAAAATCAGCATGTTAATTGACGATCTCTACCTCTTCATAAAGAATACCAAATGAATGAAAGTGACATTTTAATACAAGCACAATAATTTAGCTATACACCATTCAGTTTCTAAAGAATGATATAGGAAACTTGCAGCTTTACAATTCAATTACATCTGTATGTTTTGGAAATAAGAATGTTTAAAGTTGTTATGGATGTCAAGAACTCAAGCAGTCCTTGGTAACAAGAAACTACTAAATCCATTTTCCATCACTTTGATTTGTTTGGCCATTTTGATTGATATGCCAAAATGAACTACATCAGTGCCTGTGTAACAATAAAACACATGAGCTTCTTTATTGCATTAATCCGGCCCTCCAAGATAAAGGCAAAGCAGAGTGAAATCATATAAATGTGCACTATTAGTCTATGTAACAGCCAAAAAATCCTGAATATAGGAAATCCTCAATTAAAAATGTTGTGACTAGATAGTCTAACTAACCTTTATCCCAGAGGGTTCCGTTATCTTGACGATATGACTCAAGAATCATATTTTCTCCCTAGCCAAGAGAAAGATACTATGTTTAGCTATCAAAGTTGTTTGATATCAAAAGATCAGTCAATTTGAAAAGCTAGTCTGGATAAAAGTTATAAGACATGTAGAAACACTAGGGGGAAATGTTTCACAACAATGTTGAGTAAAGGCTCAAACCAGCAGGAAAACTGGATAATGACTGCAATTTTTGGTTATATCCACCATGTTTGTACAAAATCTGGAGGCTATCTTCTGTATTTGACCCTTTAAAGTGAACAGTAAAGGCACTAGCAAAGCACGATGGTTAAACTCAGGCATGGAAATTCAGATTTTATTTTTAGAGATGTTTTATGTTTATATGTACATACACACAATTTGAGCAGAATATAAAGAGTTCCTATACACTTCCTATCTCCATACTTGAATAGGCACCCCACCTAGCAACATCCCTGATCAGAGTGTTGCATTCCTTACAATCAGTGAACCTACATTGAAACATCACAGTAAACACAGCAGGGTTTACTCTTCATGTTTTGTCAAATATGCCAGTCATTGTATTGTTTTAGGGGTAAGTTTCACTGCACTAAAACTTTCTATGCTGGTTATTTATACTTCCTGAAATTTCTAAAGTCTTGCCTGTACAGTTTTTACTTTTGAAGAATGTGATATTGTTGGTATTACATAGTATAGAGCCTTTTCAGATAATGAGGTATGTGAATTTAAGTTAACCAAAATGGAAGTAAAGTCTGAGTGACTTCTATATATTTTGTGTGTGCATATCTATATATCTATATATCTATCTAGATATATATAATTTAGTAATGACTGTTTTTATTCCTTAAGTTCCAAAATTTACTTATTTTTTACTTATTATGGGACATTTTGTTTTCCTTGAGTTTGATAACTTTAAATAGCATCTTCTGTTAACTGTTGGATGACTTGCTTACTTGCTAGCCCTGGAGTTTAGCATTGCTAATGAGGGATTGTTTTTCTCCCTCCTGTAAGCCTTTTGCATATGTTTAGGCCAAAGGGATTTGCTTCTTCTATAAATACAAAAAAGTTGATCTTACAGCCCATATTGAGTTATTTTAACTCTAAATTATTTACTCCTGGTCTTTTGTTTTATTTTCTAACTATAAGCTGTAGTACCATTTAACCTGGGTCTAATTCCTCATTCCCCTATAGGGGTATCCTCTGAAAAAGAACTGAATGGCACCAGAAAAACAGTCTGCCCTGGCTATGAAATTGGACTACTTTTAAATGAACCTGCTTTGGCACAACAAAGCTCAGAAACAGCAATTTTGTTCTGACTTAAGATAGTGTGAATGGCCTTGCAGTGGAAAGAGCATTTAAGAGTTGACTTGGAGTAGAACAAGGTGGTTTGTTGTTGAAGACAGGATCCAGAGGGGGCTGAAGATGATTAATCTGGTAGGGGAGCATCACTTGATCACTTGACATCCCGTTATTCTTCGATTTGCTCAAGTGGGAGCCAGTAATATTTCCATTTGACCCTTACATGTACCAGTGTAGCCCAATGACATCTGGTTGCTTCAGGAATACAAAGAGCCTTAAACCTTTTGTTCAGGGTCTTGCCGAAGAAGTCTGCCATCCTGTAGGTGGGCGGCCACATCCTGTGGGATCCAGTCCGTAATGACTCTAGTCCAGAGGTCATCTCAAAATCGCATTACATGTCCAGCCCATCTGATTTTCGATGCCTTGGCAAGCGAGACAGCATCCCTATTCTGGAACAGCGATGGAGGTCGGAGCTCGGATTCCTTCTTTCTCTTGAGTGAGGCGTGATATTCCAGATATTCCAAGCATAGCTCTTTTCGATTCCTCTCTGGGAGACCAGAATAGCATTCTCATCCTGCTTTCAGAGGGCCCAGGTCTCTGAAGCATATATTAATGCAGGGAGAATGGTGGCGTTGAAGAAATGTTTCCAGAGCCAGAGGTTCTTTGTCTTTTTTAGCTATTTCTTCGATGCTTTTGAAGGCATTCCATACCACTCTCTTCCTCCTATGCAGCTCAGGTTTTAGGTCGTTCATCATGTTGACTTCTCGACCTAGGTACACATAACTGCTGCATTCAGAGATGTTTGTTCCATTGAGGGTGAATGGGGCCTCTGGAAATAGTTCATTTTTCATGAACATAGTTTTGCTGAGATTCAGCTGTAGACCTATCTTTCTACATTCTCTGTCAAAGTCAGCCAGCATTTATGCCACTTGACTAATTAATGTTTGGTGTTATTAGAACGATGTCATCAGCGAAGCGGAGGTGGTTTAGTTGCTGACCATCTATCTTCACTCCCATTCCTTCCCATTCTAATTGGTTGCATGATGTTCTCAAGGGTGGCGCTGAAGAGTTTTGGTGAAATGGTATCACCCTGCCAATCCCCTCTTTTGACATTGATGATCACTTCTTTGTAGAATGGTGAGATCCTGGTGGTGAATCCGTAATACAGCTCATGAAGGATCTTGATGTATTGGGTTTGAGTGCCCTGTTTGGCTAGGGCTTCAATGACCGCTTCAGTCTCCACAGAATCAAAGGATTTCTTTAAATCAATGAACATGAGACAGAGTGGCATCCTGAACTCCCTACAAACTTCAATGAGCTTGGTTACTGTATGGATATAGTAGCATATTTTGGATTAAATGACCCAATATACACAAGATCACCCAAAATGTGAATCTCAGGTTTAGTACTATGCCTGTCTCTTCTTGTGTTTATATAAGAATATTAAATAATTTTTGAAATAATTGTTTAATAGAACAGAAAAGAGAAAAGCAATGTTCTACCTTAGAATCTCAATTGGCTTGGGCCTCAGGGGCTTAGCACCCTAGGGATTTGCACCAGTAAGAAGATCCAACCCCTTTACCTTTGGTTAAGCCCTGTCCCCAGCCTCCAGAGAGGTTTTAAGCTCTTGCAGTTTGTTGGGTTGTTACACATGTGTGTGAGTCACGGTGTGAATCTGTTCACCGCCAGTTTGGTGTGACAGAGTGTGCATAGCAGTGACTGAGGTTGGAAAAAGTAAAGCTTTGAACTTTAAAAGAACTGGTGGTCATACTTCTGTGTTCATCGGCCAGAGGTAATAGTCATCATCTTGAGCAAGACCGGGAACCCAATGGACCCTGATAAAGTTTGAGACCCAAAACAGCCCCAACAGTTAACATCACTGTGCTGGTTTCTATGTAGTTGGCGTGTCCATCAATTTGGGTAAATACCAAGAAAGTTGTTTTGGGTGATATTGTAATGGTATGTTTGACTTCATAAGAAATCACCAAATATTTTCCAATAAGACTGCCATTTTGCATTTTAATAAATAATGAATTAGGATTGCTGTTATTCCAGGACTGGAGAGATATTTAGAAACTTGCCTTACATGTGGCTGACCAGGGTTGTATCTCCACATCCCATATGGTCCCATAGGTCCTGACAGAAGTGGTTCCTGAAATTAGAGCCAGGATTCAGTTTTGAGCACAGCAAGACATGTCCCCAAACAAAATCAAAGAGTTCCTGTTGTCCCACATCCTTTTCATCACCTTGTGGTGTCAGTGTTTTGGATTTTCTCCATACCAGTCCATGTTTATCTTAACATGCAATTATCCAGTGACAGATAATGTTGAATTTGTTTTCATTTGTGCATTTTCTTTAAGTGCACATATTTTATTTACAGCATTTCAGTAACCAAATGAGTAATAATTGTCATAATTAAGCTAGAATACTGGGAGGTGTGTCCTACACCTTCTCCAGTTTATGATTCAAATAAATAATTAGATGAGTCATTTTTCAGTTTTTTATGTTATAAAATTTTTGTTATGGATGACACAATTTGAATTTAATATAATTTTCTGTGTAATTATTTCATTTGATTTTTCTTCAATTTCTTAAAACTGCTAAACATCATACATGAAACCTGGCAGTAGGATAAAATCTACCCAATGACGGCAGCTTATGGATTGTGCTCTATTGCTGTTCTGCTGTAAATATGTTTATAAGAAAAAATCACCGAAGACCTATTTCAGAAAGAAACAAATATCATATTGTGTATTTTCACAATATGCAATTCGGGAGATATGCATTTATTGTTTTCTTCCTCGTCTTCCTCCTCCTACTCACCTTCTTCCTCCTCCTCACCTTCCTCCTCCTCCTCACCTTCCTCCTCCTTCTCCTCCTCCTCCTCCTCCTTACCTTGCTCTCTGCCTACCTTCCTTCCTGACTTCTTTTCTTAATCTGTGGCACATTTTGTACTTAGGGGCTACTGCAAACTAGGTGCTCAGAGGCTGCTCCCAAAGATACTAAGAGATCCATGCACTGTCAGGGACCTAAGTTGAGCCTTCATCCTATGTCCTACAAATTCTTACTTTCATTATCATCTGGTTTAGCTTTAATTTTAATTTTGTAATTGGTTTCAAATTTTAAATGGTATATTTGGAATTGGAGTGAAGATAGATGGTCTGAAACTACACCACCTCAGCTTTGCTGATGACATCATTCTAATAACACCAAATATTAGCCAAGCAGCCCAAATGCTGGCTGACTTCATCCATGAATGTGGAAAGGTAGGTCTACAGCAGAATATCAACAAAACAATGTTCATGAAAAATGAACTAGTTCCAGAAGCTCCATTCACTCTCAATGGAAGAAACATCTTTGAAGAAATGGCTAAAGGGAGAAAGAACCTCAACTCAAGACACCTATCTTCGACTCCACCATTCTCCCTGCAATAACATGTGCCTCAGAGACCTGGGCCCTACAAAAGTAGGATGAGAATGCTATCCGGGTCGCGCAAAGAGGAATCGAAAGAGCTATGCTTGGAATATCACGCCTCACTCAAGTGAGAGAAGGAATCCAGAGTTCAAACCTCCATTGATGATCCAGAGTCAGGGATGCTATCTCGCTTGCCAAGTCACCGAAAATCAGATGGGCTGGACATGTAATGCGATTTTGAGACAACTGCTGGACCAGAGCCATTACTGACTGGATCCCACGGGATGTCAACAGATCACGTGGCCGCCCACCTACAAGATGGTCAGACTTTATAGCAACAAATGTATGTGTGATTAATCAGTAATTGCTGAAGGTTTTGGTATTCTTTACACAAAAATTTAGTGTATGATTAAGTTATCAGATTTCACAATTTTTTGTTTTTGAAAATTTGGGAAACCCTATGTTCAGTACTACAGAGGAAGAAATTTGTACTTTTAGTAAAATATGTATGTATAAATTTTGTTATTCCTAACTAAGAGCTATGCATTGCAAGACATACAACAATGAATTAAGTAATGGGAATTTTATATTCCATTCTATTGGAAATCCAGTATCACATGCATGTGTTGTGTGTGGATTTGTGTGTGTGTGTGTGTGTGTGTGCAGCCAGAGAGGGAGTCACTGTCTGTCACTGTCTACCCGTATATCATCGATTTGCTTGAGTGGGCACCAGTAATATCCCAATACGTCCTGTCACATGTGAGATAGCCCAAGGGCATCATCCTGCTCAAGGAACATAAAGAGCCTCAAACTATTCCATCAAGTCATGAGAATGAGGTCTCTATTTGTTACTGGTTTTTGGCATGTCAAATACCACACGGCGTAGTTTGCCGGACTCTGCCATGCGAGTGGGATACTAAAGTGGTCACCTCAAAACTTGAGCAAATATTGAGGGGGAGTATTTCTGCAAATTATTAATAAATTTAAAAGCCTTTTCCTTTTAGAGTAATCTTTCTTTGCCTTTACAGATGCACATCTAGTTATGAGACATATAGATATTTAAAAAATTGAAACTTTAGTTTTGTAATTACTATTATCACTCATGGGCATTGAACATACAGCAACTGTCTCATTTCCTGTGCAGTGGAATCTTCTATTATTTTTATGGAAAAAAAACACACCAGAAAAGGAGATTTCCTTATAATGTGCATCTCTGAATTGCATATTGCTTCACAAAACATTATTTGTTATAGGATCCTCTCTCTTTTATCATGTCTACAATTGATGGAAACAGGAACTCACACTTTTTTATTTTTATTATTTTTTTTTATTTTTTTTTTTTTCCAGGAATGTTTATGAGATGCCATGATTTACAAGTTGTCTCAAGGGTATTTCAAGCATATAACATCCACACAACATCCACCACCAGTGCCCCAACCTCCACCAATCGGGTAGGAACTCACTTTTATAATAAAAATATATTAGTGTCCGCTAAATTTGAAAATAAGATCTTTTTTTAATGTTATAACTCTATTGAGTCAGGAAGATGAATATTTTTTGATTACTGGCTGTCTCATTGGCCAAGGCATCGAAAATCAGATGGGCAGGACATGTAATGCGATGTGGAGATGACAACTGGACTAGAACCATTACCAACTGGATCCCATGGGATGTCAAAAGATTACATGTCGTCCCACCTACAAGATGGTCAAATTTCTTCATTAAGACCCTGAACGAATGGTTTGAGGCTCTTTGTATTCCTGAAGCAACCAGATGCCATTGGGCTACACTGGCATGTGATAGGGTTCAGTGGAAATATTACTGGTGCCCGCTCAAGCAAATTGATGAATAACGGGATGTCAAGTGATCAAGTGATCAAGTGATAATTCTATTGACAAAAAAAACTCAAGAAATTGCTATAGAGAAATGAAGTTACTTAATATCTTGACTACTAAAACTAGATTTAGTTTGTGATAAATTTCGCTTAAAATTTCTGCAAAACCTATGCATTTTCTTTGTGATTAAAGTTTCCAAACAATTTTTTCTAAAAAAAAAATACAATAAAGTGATTTCAATTTGAAACATCTGAATTTTCTGACTCAATGGTAGAAGAAACAGTAGATTCAAATTAAATGAAACATGAAATTATTTTTCTTTTTTAACATAAAAGAAACAAAATTTTATACTACTTAGCATTGCAGAGTGTTCTATTATCAATTTTTTTGTGAAAGACTTTCAAAATTGTATCTTTCATACTTTTCATACTTTTACCAACAAGGAGTGAAAATAAAACCTTTTCTCAAGGTTAAGAATATAAAAGGCAGAGAAAATAAAATAATAAGATCTCCAGGGCAAGAAATAATAATGTAATTTACTTTTAGTACAAAGACTACTATTTGTTATAGACTGCTTTTTTAAGTACCAGTAGAAAGTATCCATTGCTTATGTACAGATAAATCGCTCAAACAGACATTCTAAATATAAAATCCTGGACAAAGAAGAGACTGGGGAAGTTTATAGAAAGAAAAAGTTTCTGCCTTTGGGAAAAAGAACAATTTTACAGTGCTGTTGTAAAAGAATTGATCAGGAACTTCCGTGCATAGCAAAGGTTAATGTAGTAATTTTGACACAAGTAAACATTGGTTAAAAAAATTGTACTGCATTAGTAAATAAAATTTGTAACACAGGAAATTTGAGAAAGTAAGTAGATCAAGGAAAAGGTCATCTTCATTTCCCAACAGAACTAAATAAGTGACATGAATGTTGGAAGACACACAACCCAGTTGCATTCCAGGTATACACAGAATGACAAGTGAGCAAATTTAGTCCCAAAGGAAATCAGTCGGCAAATTTTATTTGAAGAAGTAATTATTTAAAAGAAAACCTTTAGAGAGCTTTGAACCCTGAAATAGGCAATTCCTCTGTTAAAGCTCTGAGGCAAGGAATAATAATATGTATTCTGTCATTTTAAAGAAAATTATAACTCGACAACCAAAACCTGAAATGATTTGATTGTTCTTCCCAACAAACTCTTGATCACGATCACGATCTTCCCGTTAATCATCTATTTGCTAGAGCGGGCACCAGTAATATCTCAATATGTCCTGTCACATGCTGTAGAGCCAAGGGCATCGGCTTGGTACAGGAACATAAAGAGGCCTCAAAACATTATATTAGGTCATGAGAATGATCTAATATAATTGTTACTGGCATTTGGCATATCAAATACAACACGAGCAGCTTGCTAGGCTTGCCGCGGGAGGCATACTCTATAAACACCTCCAAATAAAGCCTTTATTGATGAACCGCGGTCGCTTGCAGCCGCCGCGAGCCGGGCTGTGATGGGCTGGTCGGCTGGGTGGAGTTCTGATGAGAGGGAAGTCCAATGTGGAAAATGGCGGCGCCCATGGAGTGGGTGGGGGTCGTCTGGCTTGTTGTGAGGTTCTGCCGGGGTGGTGGGCCAAGGCTGGAACCCACCATGCCTCCCGACTGCCTCATGAACGGCTGGGCACAGGGAGAGCAAGGAACCGTTCTGCCCCATGTCTGAGAGTCTCTGGACCAGCATACCTGGGCCGGATTGAGGAAGAAACTTGCTCCAGGGTGGGTGTCGATGATCCGGGCTGTGATGGGCTGGTCGGCTGGGTGGAGTTCTGATGAGAGGGAAGTCCAAAGTGGAAAATGGCGGCGCCCATGGGAGTGGGTGGGGGTCGTCTGGCTTGTTGTGAGGTTCTGCCGGGGTGGTGGGCCAAGGCTGGAACCCACCATGCCTCCCGACGGCCTCATGAACGGCTGGGCACAGGGAGAGCAAGGGAACCGTTCTGCCCCATGTCTGAGAGTCTCTGGACCAGCATACCTGGGCCGGATTGAGGAAGAAACTGCTCCAGGGTGGGTGTCGATGATCCGGGCTGTGATGGGCTGGTCGGCTGGGTGGAGTTCTGATGAGAGGGAAGTCCAAAGTGGAAAATGGCGGCGCCCATGGAGTGGGTGGGGGGTCGTCTGGCTTGTTGTGAGGTTCTGCCGGGTGGTGGGCCAAGGCTGGAACCCACCATGCCTCCCGACGGCCTCATGAACGGCTGGGCACAGGGAGAGCAAGGAACCGCTCTGCCCCATGTCTGAGAGTCTCTGGACCAGCATACCTGGGCCGGATTGAGGAAGAAACTGCTCCAGGGTGGGTGTCGATGATCCGGGCTGTGATGGGCTGGTCGGCTGGGTGGAGTTCTGATGAGAGGGAAGTCCAATGTGGAAAATGGCGGCGCCCATGGAGTGGGTGGGGGTCGTCTGGCTTGTTGTGAGGTTCTGCCGGGGTGGTGGGCCAAGGCTGGAACCCACCATGCCTCCCGACGGCCTCATGAACGGCTGGGCACAGGGAGAGCAAGGAACCGTTCTGCCCCATGTCTGAGAGTCTCTGGACCAGCATACCTGGGCCGGATTGAGGAAGATACTGCTCCAGGGTGGGTGTCGATGATCCGGGCTGTGATGGGCTGGGT